>PVHP010003809.1:0-76366 GCA_004024765.1 Zapus hudsonius
TGTGGAATGCTGCAGCCTTGCTCAGCAGCCTTCATGGGAACATGTGGGCTGCCCCAGGCAGCCCCTAGATAGGATACTGAGGACAAAAATGTCTCACTGCAGGCGGAGTAACCTGGGACATCCTTGCATTCCCTGGCAGGAATAAGACAGAAAGTTAACCTGGAACACAGCCTCTGCAAGCACTGTGGATTAAAACATCCCAAATAACACAGGCTTTAGGCTGATCCTGAGCTTCTTAATTCAAAAACAGTGGAGCCACAATTTATAATTTTTAGTTTTTCTCCCTTCTCTGAAATGCAAATTAAGCCCCTGTGGCTTAGGGAAAAGACAGCCTAAAAGCAACCAAACTGGTTTGAGGACCCCCTGGGGATGCCTTTTGCTCCAGAGGCTGGCAGCTGGATGGAGCTGAGTGACTCAACCTCCCCCCCCCCCAGGCAGTTTTTTGGTCTTGGTGGCTGAGGAAAAAAGATTTGACACGGAGCTAAGGGTGCTAACACTTTTTTTTTTTCATTTCAAAAGTGTCAGAAACTATCTTTGCTTTTTTTACTGGAATGATTCTAAAATACAGGCTAATAAAATGATCATCTCTTCTAACCTGCCAGCAAAAGATATGTCTGAATACCTCCATAAGGTGTGGCTGAGGCCATCCTCAACTGGTCACTGAGGCCGGCCAGGCCACAGGGGGGATGAGACCAAAGACAATGGCCTTCTCTGCCCTGCAGAGATGCTCAAATAAATGGGAACTTTTAACTTTTAAGTTACTAATAAATTATATATATATATATATATATATATATATATATATATATATATATATACAAAAACGGCTTAAGGATAAATTGAAATTAATGTAATTTCTAATCAATTGTGAAGCCTTTCTATGGAACCATTTGTTCAGAGTGAATTAAGCCTTATAACACATGTGGTATTTTTTACAGAGCCGAGACAGGAGGATTACAAAATGCTTAATGGACTAATAAAAAAATTCCTTCTTCTGGGTTGTTCAAAGACATTTTTCTGATTCTACCACGTTTGGATTTTAACTATGATACAGATTTCTGTCTCCTCAGGTTAACCTCAATCAGTTTTGAAAATTCTACCAATGGGTAAATTGTCATATATATCCAAAAGTTTCAAAGTAACATTCTAAAATATAGTAAATGTGAATGTAGCTTGTCTCAGAGATCATTATGTTTTGTCTATACTGTTTCAAAATGTGCAACATAAAATTATTAGCAGGGGATATCTTATATCCATAGAATATAAAGTCTATAAATATGTGCTTTTCTTAAAATTATATTCATAAAGGTATTACATACAAGAAATGCCTAGTTCTTTTAATACCGGAAAATATTTTCTACTATTAGGTAAAAGTTAAGTCATATTGGTATGATTTCTCTAAATTCTATAAAGAATAAAAAGCTAAGTGTCTAGACAAATATGTATTGAATGCCAATTTTCCTATGAAAGCAAATTACAGATTCTAGGGCTCATGGACTTAACAATAGAAAGAACATATACTTTTATGCTCCACTGGCTTTTGGCTTCAGGACAGAGCTCCTCCTATTGCCAAATCCCAGAAACAGACATATTTTCCAATACTTCTTCATAAGCCCATCTGGCCAATTGGTTTGTGATGAATGTAAAGGAAATAAATATACAAGGAGAATTATATCTTCCATGTGTTGCTGAAGTCCATGATTATGTAGGTAAACTGAGTCAAAGAGAAAGACATAAGGTTTCCTTTCTCATCTATTGCTCAATGGTTAGAGACATTCTCTTCTGTAAAAGCTATATGTTTTCTGCTTGCTTCTAAAGAAAAATATCCCAAAAAAGTGTCTTTCTAATAAGTGTGTTAAGGACCAGGTTTTTCAATGGTTAGAGACACTTTTCAATGGTAATACTCATTTGGCATCCTTAGAAAGGAAAGGATCTACACCTAAATTCTGGTAAATATAGTAAGTACTTTGGGTTTTTGCAAAAGGACTAGTCATAATAAGCTTTAGAGGAATGACCACCACAGGTCAACTTTAAGTACTAAATGATTCTCTAGCCTAAGTTTTTATAAACAGAGTGCAGCCTTTTTTTTTTTTTTGCTGATAAGACCATTTAAACTGACCACTGCTACCACTGGACTTGATCACTCCAGTTATAGTTTTTGGCTCAGTGACTTCTAATTCTAGTCCTAGCTAAAGTAATCAACCCATGGGCTAAGGAAAAAGGATGTTTAAAACTAGTTCCATTATTAGGCTTGCTTTGAATTTCAAGCTATTCTTAAGAAAACCAGATGTTTGAGTTATTACAAACACCTGATATCAACTTTTATTCTCCCTTCTGTGGTTACTTTCCTTTTCAATTCATGTCTCAACAGTGATTCTACATAATGGGGATAAGAGGAAATTGTGAATGCTAGATGTGTTATGAAGTGCTAATGAGAAGGAAATTTTAGTGGAACTTATTGAAGGAAAGTATAGAATGGTATTTTTTAGACGGTACAAAGTAAGACCTGAGAGAAATATAGAAAGGATTGCAGAGGGACCTTGAAAGGATAACAGAGGGTAATGAGTATGTAATAAGAGAAGGTGATGAGAAAGATGCAGTAAAGAAAGGTAGACTCAATTTCCTTTTATAAGAAATGCTAGTAAATATTAACATTACTGGGTGTAACATTCTTAATCTCATCTCATGGTATTAAACCAGGCCTCACATCCCTAGACTTAAGAAAATTATAGATTTCCCTTAAGGAAAGCAGCAGAGCCATTGTTCCAAGGCCCCCTGAAACACGCATAGACAAGGGACCTACATCCAAGGTCCCCAGCCATCTCCCTAGCCGAACAGTCAGATGAATTTAAAACGGTGTGCATATCTCCATTCTGTCTGACTCATGCCTCAGGGTGCTTCCGTATGCCATGATATTGGACACATGCTAGGGGAAACTGGAGAATTCAAGCTTGGAGGGAGGACCTTCAGAATTGCAGGTCATGGCCAATTCTGGAAGGTACTCTCCTTGCTCCAAGAAAACACATAGAACACACTATGTGTCTTCTTAGATTTGGGACTAATTTGAAATTCCAGGCTACAGGGGACACCCAAAAGGACATACTTGTTAAATCTTGGCTTTATACCAGGTCTTAAACACTCAGAGAGAAATTTATAACCAAGGATATATAATAATAGTTCTAATCCTATGACTAAATGTCATAAGCCTCCAACCATTCAAATGGTTTCTAACAGAATGGGATCAATATGTACTGGGCAGCTCCCACTGACAGTAAAGAGGCTTTGTGACTCCAATCTCTGTGTCTGGCTTGCCCCAGGAAGAATTCGAGAATATATCTTAAAATTTCCTTAAATATAGGGAAGACAAGATAAACACCTTAACATGCTCAACTTATTTACAAATTTAGATACAGACAGACTATTGTCTCACATGTTTCTTCCTTCCATTGGAGAAGATATTACTAAGAAAGTCTGCTAAATTCTAAATTCTAATAATGAGAAAAATCACAGGGCTCTAAATGCCCTCATACCTACCCTAGGTGACACTTGTGCTGTTATTAAAATTAAATACTATGTATATATTTCTCTTCTTAATAACTCTATTAATATATGTCATATGCTTTGCAAGCCATACAGGAACTGTCTCAGACCATATCAGATGCTATGATGCCATTCGATAAGCAATTCTGGGGATGGAGCTCGAGTTTCCACCATGGACAGCAACCTGGCACTGAATCACTCTCCACTGGACACCCTATGTGGAACACTCCCCACTTCTGGGGGGAGCTACCCCACCTCCTGACTCACAATGTGAGACAGGACAAAATCTTGGCAATGTGATATATAGCTGAGGGGTCTCTCTCTCTCTCTCTCTCTCTCTCTCTCTCTCTCTCTCTCTCTCTCTCTCTCTCTCTCTCTCTCTCTTGGGCCTTAGCTAGGGACCCTCCCCTCTCTGAGGGATACCCCCAGCTGCAATGCTTCGTGTCCTATTCAGCAGGAAATAGACGAGAGAGAGACTTCTTCATCCCCATTCCCAACAGAAGTTGGGGTGTCTTCAAGAGAGGGGGGAACATGTGAGAGTTTAGGAGTGATTTTTGCCAAGCTTGTCTTTTAACCCCTCCCCAGTCAGAACTTGCCACTATTAAGCTTGCCTTGGTTCTTAATAGGTTCAAAAAGGGTATTGTTAATGCTTGTTTCTTAAACATATATGTACTTCTTCTGTTACTATTAAGCTTGCCTTGCTTCTTAGTAGGTTCAAAAATGGTATTGTTAATTCTTGTTTCTTAAACATGTATGTACTTTCTGACGCTTTTTTTCCAAAATTCACACCCCAGTACCCTAAGAGCAGTTAGGGTTATTTCTTCAGAGGGGGAATTGTGACGGTCAGACCTCTCTGCAGAGGCAGCCAACCTCCCCTTGATGGAGAGGTGTCTAGTTAGAGCTGCAACCTAGTTGCTAAAACTGATTGGCCAAATATAAGCCAATCAGCTGTCTCTCTAACTCACCTGGGGAGGACTTAAAACTAGCTTCCCTAGAGGAAGTTGGCCCTCTTCCCCCACATGGCAATGGAGTAGAAAGACTGCTGACCTAGGCCTTAAGAAGGCAGGCTCCAGACTTTTTCTTTCATAAATCTCTCTGTCTCATAAAGGGAGATTTCTGTTATCTTTTCTTGGGCTGTTTATTTAACTAAATACTGTAAGTTTTGTTAACTCACTGCAAGTGGATATGGTGGCCTCTAGATCCATATAGGTCCATTGCCATAGATTGGCTGAGGATGAAGCCATTGAGAGAAAAAAACCTATGGGAACCTTGCATTGAGTTCCGGGGGCATGGGCCTAAGCGCTCTGGGCACCTACCACATGGGGTGCACCGATGAGTGCAAAAAGGCAGCTAAATGCTTGTTTCTGGGACTTTTTGTGATGCCATGTCCGACTGCATAAGGGTTTCTTGCCAAGCGAAGAACACTTTCCTTCCCCTCGCAAAAGCAGCAAATGTAAATTTACCAAAAAGAGGGGGTCTGGACCTCTGCTCCCCCCAAGAGTAGGTTACAAACCCACAAAAACAACATATGCTCTCAAACAAAAAAAAAAGGGAAGACCTGTCAGGGTTTGAGGCTCTGCCCCACAGTTGACCCTGAGCTATGCAGAAGTCTAGCAATGTTATGTGTTTCCCGAAACAAGCCATTGCAGCTAATCACAAACAGTTCCAGTAAGAGGTCACTGTGACCACCGATGGCAACAAGGTTTGAAAAACTTATACTATTGTGCAAAGTGAAACATGCAGCTGCCTCCTTGTTCTTAGCATATAAGCTTGCCTATTGCCTGCAATAAACAGATCTTGATCAGACTCCTGTCTTGGTCTCATTTCTCGCTCCTGTTCTTTCCCATTCATCCAGGCTTGGGTTCCCCACTCACCCACCCTGATCTGAGCGGTAGAGGGGGTGGAAATATTGTAAGAGCTATGGTGGGGGAGAATATCCAGAGACATTGCCCCACACAAAGAAAAAAAAAACTGGATACCTCTTGTACAATCCATAACCCCCATCCCTTAGTTTGGTCCAGCTAGCCCACTGATGATGGCTCCCATTGGTGTGGGGACAGGGAGGAGGAAATGGGAGTACCATCTTAAAACTTGCTCATGAAATATGTCTATTTATTGACAGTAAATGCATTAACAAAAGTGTATTACTAAATCTAACCCATCAAGGCAGATAAATATGCTTGGATGTCTTTTTATACACAGATTTTACATAAAACATTGGCAAAAAATTATGAAGCAATTTCCCTCAGGTTTTTCCCTTGCTAACTATCAAATTTAACAATCAACAACCAAATTTATTTCCTCCAAACATAACTCCTAGTTTTATTTCTTCTAGTGGACAAAGTTTTGCTAGCAGAATGGAATCTATGTATTTATAACAATGTGTATGTAAAACTTTGTTATGTAGACAAGAAATCAGCTTATCTTCTAATGCTGGCATCAAGGGAATAACAAAGTTGATTCCTTGATGCCATCATTTTATCACTGTAATGCCCAGATAAATATTGTTTATCTTTCCTTCTTCATAGTATCTATGAACATCTCCATATAAAATTATGCTGTATGCAGTTTCACGCAATAAAAATATTAGGAATGAAATCATAAAATTAATCTTACATGTGAGTCTAGAACACAGTGTGTACATAGATTCTTTATGAAATTGGGTTGATGTCATGAAAAATCACTAACACAGATGCAGAAGACATCAGAGTTCATGATGTTAATGCAATATCGGAGAGGAAATGACAGAACGTGGTACTATTCATTTCTATTGCATTGCTTTGTGAAACTGAAAACTTAACTTGGGGCTCTATTTTCATTTTCTGACACATTGTCACAATCACAAAACATTGTTCCTTTTTTTTAAGTGATGACATCACTTTTTAAAAATATTTAATTCATTTATTTGAGAGAGAAAGTAAGAGAGAGAGAGAGAGAGAGAGAGAGAGAGAGAGAGAGAGAGAGAGAGAGAGAGAACGATACAGGCAGACAGAGAATAAGAATGGGAGCGCCAGGACCTCCAACCACAGGCAATGATCTCCAGGCACATGTACCACCTGTACTTCTGGCTGTATGTGGATACTTGGGAATCAAGCTCAAGTCTTTCTGCTTTACAGGCAAGTGCTTTAACCGCTAAGCCGTCTCTCCAGCGCACTACTGCTTTTAATTCCAAGAATAGGACTATCTTCCAAGGTAAAGAGATCGTACTGGTGTCTGCACCTTTGCCATGCACCACATGTAACCTCTGGAGAATTTAAGTAAGTTTGAAGTTGTAATCCCACCACATCTTAAAAAGATGATAAACTAAACCAGTGTAAGCTAAATTGAATCAACATTTATAGTACTGTCAATCTGGGTGCTGTTTGACGGTGATTTGCATCAGCTGATTTTGTGTGACACTTCATGCTCTAAATCAACTTTATTTGTATTAATATAAATCATGTCCTATAGGTTCATCCTAGTGCTTCATATTTCTGAGACATGAGATTCAATGGCTGTTTATTAAATGAATGACTCAGTGAATCTATAAAGGTTCTAGTCAGCTTTCAGTGCTTAACAGTTATATACGATGCTTGTCCCAGGTTCTGAAAACCTTGCTAAAAAATTGACTAGCTGGTGATCTCTCAGTTTCTGCTCTCTTACATTCTGCTGTATACCAGCAACTTATTGTCAGGAACAAAACAGGTGGCAAGAGTCTGTTCTCATTAAAGGGCAGAAGTAATCCTGTCTGTTCTTTTCACAGACCTACATAAAGTACCCCATTCTGATGGTGGTCCCAGTCTCAGGCTTTGATAACCTGCTAGATTAGATTTAGCATCTTAAAAGATATTTTATGAATAACAAATCAAAAAATGATAGTCATTAAGTTGTAATTTATTGGATTAATAATAATGATGGAAAACCCATTACTAACTTTTCTGTTACTTTCTTGTTCCTCCTAAAATGTATTATGATTTAATTTTAAGCCAAAAACATGATTTGATATGGAAAAAATAATAAAAATTAAAACGCAAACTATTGTGTTAAATTTTCCTGTGAGAATATGAGCAAACATCTATTGACCCCGGAAAGGGAATCAAAGTAATGATTCTACAATAGTGCAACTTGGAGAACCAATGCGTTTATTAGAATAATCACTTACAGGAATATGGGTGAGAGCTTCCTGGAAGATGCATGGGTGACACCCAGGTGGCTGCATCATCCGAAAGCAAAAGAAAGCCAACATAGGTGATGACTTCATCCCTGGTATCCACTGAGGACATAAAGACAGCTTAGCTGAGAATCTCTTCTAAATAACTGTTCACTGTTTACAGTGGGAGAGGTTGTCTGCTCAGACATTATTTACGCCTATGTCACTGTGAGGAGAGAATTGTGAACCTTATGAACTTCAGGAGTTTCCTGAGATTTGAGCACTATTTTGCTTGCTGGCCCATGGAAGTTTTATTTACTTCCTGAGTCTTACTGAGCTTACCTGAAGATTGAAATGTTTCCATTAGGAGACAATTGTGACACAGCACTAACTCAAGGTAGGTTATTTTCATAAAAGTGAAATTTTAAAAAATGCTCATTTGCAAGGGGATATAGATAGATAGATAGAGAGAGGGGGGGGCAGTGCTTCTGTAATTGGACTCAACACTTGTGCCAGTTTATACATCTGTCTACAGATTATTGGGGAATTGAACCCTGGCCATCAGCATTGCAAGCAAGTGCATTTAACCACTAAGCCATCTCTCCAGCCCCAGAAGTGACATTTTTAGGGGAACAATATAATGTTTCCTATTTCTTAATAAAGTCATTTGTTCATTTACCACATACATTTTTTTATTGGGAACTGTAATATGTGAACATAACATAAATTGGTCACATTTCCATCAGGTCGTCTCATTTTGTCCTGTATCCTCCACCCCCATTCTACTAGGGCCCATCTTCAGTGGGGTTATGGGTAATCACTGTATAGGCATGAATGCTCTACTTAGTCCCTTTGCAGGGTACAATGCCTTAGAATATACCTTTCCAACCTATGGCTCTTACAATATTTTCACCCCCTCTTCCACAATGTTCTCTGAGCCATGGAGGATCTGTTAGAAGTCTAGTGTTGAGTTCCTAGCAACCTCAGAGTTTGTGCTTTGATGAGTTTTTTTTTTATTAAAATGTAGAGTCTGTATAAACAGGTCTTGTGTTGCTATCCTCATTTCCCTCCTCCCTGCCCCTAATCCACTGAGAGTCTTCTTCAATGAGATTACTGGAATGCTCCATGGGCTGGAAGGTTAGCCACATATATTTTTAATATGAATCCTCTGTGAGGCCTACAGCCTGCATCATTCCACTGACTTGAGATATATGTGCAATACAAACACCTATAGCCTCACAGAAATAAGGTTTAAGTGCACAAGAAATACAATGGGCAACTCAATAATTGTAGTTAAAAGGAATATTGTGCTATAGACAAATGAGTAAACTGAGGGTATGAAGGCTGAAAATGACTCAATTTAAAACAGGAGTGCAGCTCAGTGGTGGAACTCTACTTGTATGTATGAGGTCCTGGCATGAGTCACCAACACCATAAAAATAACAGTATGGTGCAGGATATTGGGTAGATATTTCTGGTAAGGAGAATAGGCACTGCAAATGTTCGGGGAAAGTTGGTGCATGCTGGGAGTATTCTGGAACAGAAAAAAAGCCAACATGGCAGGAGCTAGTTGAGCAAGAAATACACATATAGGCTGTGTCAAAGGAAGGAGGGAATCAAGAACAACCTTGATGGAAAGTTGATCTGAATGAAATGGTAAGCCATTGTAGCTTCTAGGACACAAGAGTGTCAGATAGGACTTCAGTTTTCAAACTGTTACACTGTTATTTTGACTGCTATTGTAAATGAGAGACAAGAGAAGAATAAGGTGAATCAGGCAACAGTTACAATAAAATACTTAAGAGCTATGATTCATTTAGGATGGTGGGTGTAGAAGGTATATGTAGTTTCTGAATGTACCTTGAGGATTTATCAATATTTTAATGAGGTTTCAATTGTTGTATTTGGTCATATTGTTATTTAACTAGAGAATGTAGTCTTTAATGACCATCTAATGCTAAAACATTCAGTCAAAATGTTCCTTTCAACATTTGCAATGTCTCCCATGGGAATGATAAATTACTTGAAGAGTTAGTACTTGTGTTTGTATCAATTTTTTGCCTCCACTGTACAAGGTACTAACTAAGCATTTGTCTCAAGAAAATCTTTCACAAGGGGTGACCTGTGCACATGCCTTCTCCCATGATCAGGCACAGGAGACAGATTTGATGATTATACCCAAATCAGAGTTGGTGAACCAATGAGTAAAATTAGGTTCCAGAGCAGGTAAGAGTTTGCTTAGAGGAGCCATAGATGACTAGAAGGCACCATGAGGAGAAATCCCATCCCATTACTGCTGATGACTTCAACCCTCCCCACAGCTGCCTCCACTGAAAGGCAGGTGCATCACCAGAAATCCCACCTCAGCATTGGAAAGAACTCACAGGAGCTGTGTTTCTGCACCATTGCGGCTAGGCAACTCAATTGGAAAGTCTCCCATCCCTAAGCTGTTGTTTACCCTTTACATAGCCTTGTTGAGGGGTCCTGAAACCCTTTCCCAGATTTGTTGACTTTCTGAGTCTCTGGTAAGAATGACCCTCCCAGGAAGAAATGTTTAAGTAGCTTGGTTGATGGACCTTTAAATTTCAGTTCTCCTAGACTTGACATTCTGAAATCAGTCTCCTTCCTGTCTCAACTCTGAGCACTAAACTACTCAGCAGCATTCCAGGATTCAGGTTAATAGATTTGTATGCTTTGTAGGAAACATATGCAAATTTATGATAACAGGATATTCTTTAGAACAATAACACAATATGCTTGGGTGCAGTTGCTTACCTAAAGTCACATAAATTAGTAGAATAAATATAATTTACTTTTGGTTTTACAGATTTGAAAGTGTATATTAATCTTAGCATAAAATAAACAGACATATTCAACAACTTCTATAAGTTTAAGCAATGCAACTAGAATAATATATACTGATATTTATTAAAAACATAATTTTTTCTTTTGTGAATAATGACAATTTATGTTTTAATCTAGATATGTAAGAATATTTTGTGTGCTAAAGAAAAATATAGAATACATATTGTAATTTGAATTAGTAAAATACGTTTAATTCTAGTACCTTAATTTTTCTTTCCTTATTCTTATTTAAAGTTCATAATACAAATGAAAATAACTCATCCCAGAAATTAAAGAACATGTCAAATCTATGGGAAATCAAAGATTCTGCTTGTGATATTAGGATAACCTATATAGTTTCAGCCTATATGTACCTTTAAATTATATTTAAAGTCCCATATAATTGAAATAAGAATTTTTTAGTTAAAATTTTAAAGTAGATTGTAGTAAGAGTGACAAATTAGAGATGCTTTGGGCAATGGACAAAATGTTTGTGATATGTGTTTATATAACTCCTTGTAACAGAAAAGTTCAGTTTAAAAATATTCTTGAAGCATCTGCTCTTTTAATTTCTGAATTTATTGGATGATTTCATCTCATTTTTAATAGTCTCCACAGAATAAAATAGTGACAATATAAAAATCACAAAACTATTTCTTAGCTATCTTTTCACCGAATTTCTTGGTCTGTTAACAATTAAGAAGCACAGAAAAAAAGCACCACAAAGAAAAACCATTTAAGAAACTTGTTTTGAGAGAAAGATATTTTTAATTTTTTTGACAATTTTACTTTCAAATGACAAATAATAAATAGGGCAACATAGAAATGTTTTTAAGTCTCTACTTTCTCCAAATAAAGGATGTAGAGTCCACCAAATAAAACCAGAAAGACTCATTGATTACATTTTATTATGAAAAGTATTTAATGCTCATGCATCCTTTACTAAGTATACATCATTTTTCTTCAATGACAGTTTTATGTGCCTGCAGGCTATTTTAGTTGCAGGACTCTTACTTTGTCAAGTGACATTCTCTCCTAACTTCCCATCCTCACTGAGAAGGAAAGCCATCTCCAGGAAGCCCAGTACATGCATTTGTATTTCTTCAGCTGCATAGACAGCTTTCATGCCTGCAGATATTTTTACTTCCTAGACAGCCTGTAGTTCTGCTTGCCAACCTGAAGCTTATTCCACAAATTTTTCAGCAGCTGGTATGATAATAAGCCAATGTTATTTAAATTAGTGATCTTTCTAATCAATTTTTAACTACAAAATTAAAAATTTTTAAAAAATGTTAAGGAAATTATTTTAAAGTAATAACATGCCAAATCTCTTTCTATAGTTTGATTTATTAAGCTTTGATTTAAGGAAATATTTCTATGATGATGGAGAGAGTTTTATGGTTTTTAAAATATTTAACACAATCAAACAAAATCATCAAAAATTTGTTTTGTTTTTAGGTAATAATACTATGATTTTCTACTATGTATTCTTTACATCTTCTAAAGATGATATGAATTCTCAGAACTGAACAAAGTAAAATAGAAATACATATTCTATACAAATACACATATAGGATACATTTAATAAATTTGTATAGACATACATATAATAAAATATGTTTGTATGTATGTTTGTATAAATGTATGTACATGCTGGCACCATAAATATTAATGACTTTCCTTCATATTTGATGGAGAGTTCTAAGGACCTTTTCTTAGAATAAAGTTACTCACCAAAGGTGTTATTTGACATTTACTATAGAGAAAGTAGGTTTCTTTTTCCAGAGATAATATCTTGATCAAGTAGATTCAATTTGGGGGTTGGAAAATTCAGTCCTGGCATTGTGAACGTGTGAAACAAACCAAGCTCCAAATGCTAGATTATGTTTTCTTACCTGCATGGAATTTTGGGTGGATGCTCTTAGGAAAAATGAAGAAGAATCTTAGTTTATGAGCTTGTTACCTGGTGCAATAAATTTACTTTTGGTAGTTTGACTTATTAGAAATAAAATAACCAACACCCTGCCTTCCTTAATGGCTGATGTTTAATCCCAGCTGACATTGTTGCAGGTAGAAAGATCATGACATTCACTGGACAAGATCAGAAATGCCAGAGACAGCCACATTGAGGTACCCAGAAAAGTAGCAAGGTGGTGAAAGGTACATATGCGAAACTTGGATTGAGATACAGATTCCAGAAAATATTTTAGATTATTTAAGTGTTCATTTTGTGTTATTTGTTATTCACAAAGATTCCGTTTTTTCTTTCCATCTATGGGAGAAATATCTTTTCCTTAGTTCATCATGTGTGCTTTAACCAAATGACTTGCTTTGGCCAACAGGTAGTTATGATAATTTCCCTAGTTAATTTTGGTGATTTTAGTGAAATTTTCCATGAGATGTACATGTCTTGTTCCAGAACTTTGCCACAAGAAACATGCTGTGGAGACCATTGTCTCAAAGTGACTAAGAGACATGTGCAATATTCCCGACTAAAGTTTAGAAACAAAAGAGTCAAGTTTTAAAAGCCAATTCCCAACCAGTAAAATGATCAGTAATGGAGATGAAAATGGTAGTGTAGCACATTTAGTATGGGGATTGCTTGCTTTGCACTGTTACTATGGCATGAGAATAGAATTCAATGCACATGAATGAATCCAGCAATATTATGTTCAGGGAAAGAAGTCTTAATAACTGAGCAGGACTCTAGGATTGTATTCTTATGAAATAAGATGAATTAGTTAAAAAAAGATATATGTTGGAAAAAATCAGCAAGGTGGTTGCCTTTGGGGAATCTCTGTTGGTATTTTCTGGAATAAATACTAGCAAACTTTTTGAAGTGATGGAAATGCTTTATGCATGGCTCAACTGTTGGGTCACAGCATTGTGTCAAACCTTGATACAGTGAGTGCGGAGGCACCTATACTTCTGTGTAGCTTGACTTCAAGTTGAGAAATCCTACAATCATTTTCTCATGTTTGACTTATGACTACTTATAAATCTCAAGGTAACAAGTCATTTATATTTAGCAATTTACTATAAGGAAGACAAAGGTAGGCAGGTGAAGTACACAGGCCAGGGCTCTGAAGAGTCTAGGGCCCAGGAACTTCTATACTCAGGGAGTTGGCACGTGACACCCCATGGCACATGGGTACATTTTCAACTTGGATGCTTGTCAAGTCCCATAGTTCAGTCCTTTACTGGGGTTTCCCCGCACAGGCATAATTGATTATTAACTCAATTGCCAGCTTCTCTTCTCTCTCCAAGAACAGAGGATGCTATTGAAAGTTCTAAGCTTCTCATCTACACATGGCCTTTTGTTTGCAAACCATCATGAAGCTGGACAATAGTTCACCAAGAGTTCTCTCTTTACAACTCTTCCTATCAACCAGGACATTACAAGGGACTTGTGGGCCTTATGTCAGGACCTGGCACGATATACCAAACACTTAATTCTGATATTCCAATGTGTGATAAGTTCATTTAGAAAAATGTGAACAGGAAAATTGAGGTGGTGAACACCTCAAACAGCTATGTGTCTAAATTTTTCAAAATGTCTTTTGGAAAGCATTTTATCTGATATTTACTGAAATCAGAGCTTATTCTTATTCAAGTCAACCACTGTTCCTTCAGATGCAAAAATGATTATTTTTCTAAGTCCTTCACTCCACTTCCATTGTTGTCATTTTACAATGAGAAAGTATATTTTCTTCACTGAGATTGATTTATTTATTGTAATTTTTGACTTGTGTTTTATTTTATTTATTGAGTTATACCAAATTACTCTTATCACTAATCTCCAAGTTAAAAATCCCAGGAGTTAACAAGTTGAAAATGTTTTGAATTTTCTCCTGCTTTCCTTTTGATTTGACTTTTTCTTTGTAGCTGCTTATAATATGAGATTTTCTCATGTTCACCTGATATCCCTGGATGTCACGTATACACACAGCAATTTCTTCCAGAAACTGATTATTTTGATTGAAAAATGGCATTTAGAACCCAGGGCTTGACAATAATGCATGCCCATTGCTAAGGCTACGTTTCCTTTTATAGGCTCATACTCATAAAATTCATGAATTCTCTACTAGATTATATAGAATTTATATTTAAATTGTATTTTTAAATGACTTAATTCTAGTATCTTCAATTTCACTCCAACCTCAGAGGATTTGTCTTTGCGTCTCTTCTTTAACATGCATCACTGAGTTCTTTTAAACACTCTGTGCCAGTAAATATTCTTCCTCACAGCATTGGTGTATTTATATTCAAATCAGATAATGTACTTTATATGTATAGCTCAGGGAAGGTTCTTGAGTAGGATGATTATGTGAGGCCAGGCAATTATCCTTCTGTGGATTCCACTGTAATGATCAAATGGAATTTTCAAGAAGTTTTTGAATACATACTGAAAACTGAACAATAATCTTTAAAAGAAATAAGGGTGATGGATTCTTAATAGACAGAGAGAAGGAAGGCAAATATCTTTTTCTTTTGGAATATGTCATATCACTTCAAAAGAATCAAGATAAACCAGTATAGAACACATTTTAGTGAATTCTGACTCAATAGTCTCTCAACATGATTTGAGTGTATGTACTTATACACATATATTTAGATACATGTATATAATAACAATATCATTATATGAATGAATTATATATATATATTTCTTTTTAAAATTTTATTTGCATGTGTGTACATGTATGTTATATATGTATGTATGTGTGGGTATATCATGGACTCTTGCTGATGCAAGTGAAATTATTTCTTCTTTTTTGAGGCAAGTTCTTGATACATTATCCAGGTTAATCTTGAACTTTTAGGCTCAAGTGACACTCCTGCCTAAATTTTCTGAGTAGCAGACACTTCAAGCACACATAGCTTAGAAAAGGATGAGCTTGAGTTTAGGTAGTTTTAAGCCACATACCTGACAGCAGATAACATCTAGAAAGCTAAAGCACATCCGAGGAAGGACCTGCCCCTGACCCAGATAAGCAGAAGAGCCTGAACATTGCTTCACTTAGTGACCACACAATGGTGCTCTCCTTATAAACAAAAGAATAAATGAAAGAATATTTAAGCACTGATTTGCTTTTGGTAGAATTACATTTTCCACAATATTAATTCTACCTATGTATAATGGGAATTTGGGGGTTCCTTGTACACCAAGAGTTTGGGGAGTTCCTGGATTCTTATCTTATGAATTTAAAGAATTCCCATAGCCCAGAAGGTAAATTTTTGAGAGACTGTTAGATTAAGAGAAGGAAAGAGGAGAAAGTAGAGAGAGCTCCCTTCTTGAGGGTTGGAAAACTTCATGTGAGAGAAGCCTCTGTCCTTGTGGCTGAACCTGGAGGTTCAGAGGTCTGTGCTGGCAAGCCACCAAGAGAGGAGAGAGAGCAATTTGTCTAAACACTGGTGTAATTAAAATTTCCCAGGAAGTTTTTGTCCCCCTCCACCTTAGATGAGCCAGGGAGAAAGCTGCTTGGTTTGGGCTTAAGCTGGTTAAGTTAAATTTAACCAAGTACAATGCCAGGAGTCTTTCCACTCCACCTCCAGGAGGGGCTTAGGTGAGAACAAGTCAGCCAGATCCACCCCCCACACCATCTCTGGCATAGTGGAGATTGCAAAAATAAGTCCAAGGAATTCCTGCCTTTTATTTTCAGGGCCCCAGCCACCCTGAACTGTCTCATATTCATGAGCATGGAAGTTCTTTCCATTGAGAAGAGGTTTTTAAAGTGCATGTTATTAGTAGACTTTTGGCATTGACCTTTGGTACTTCCAAGTAGGAGTTGAGTGGAAGGAAGAATTGGTTCATTTGTAAGGAGAGGTATGAAAGAAAAGTAGATAGTCCCAAAGTTGCAGGGGTTGAGGTAGAATACTCATTTCAATGATTGAAAGGAGGAAACAAAGGCAAATGTTTTGAACAACTCTAGTAGAAAAAGTTAAAGCACGGCCATTAATCTTGTTTTAAACTTGAACATAATTTGCCTGTTCCCCTATTAAAACCTTCTTTAGGACAAAATTCAGCAAGAAAGAAAAACAAAGTCATAAGCCCTCAGCTAATTAGCTAAAAATAGTTGTAATTGTGTTTGAGGAAAGAAAATGTCTTAAAATTATGTGAGATATTAAAACATAAGTGCGACAGGAAACAAATGTATCTTTACTGATTTATTCTTTGTAAGCTTAGCAAACAAAGCAACGGATTTTATGCTGGCTTTTTCATACGTGTTTTGTTATTAATCCTCTCCTCCTTTCCCCTGTCACCTTCATGTAGGTCCTATACACTCAAAGCCCTCATTCTGCTTTTATGTCATCTGTACTATATTACTGAATTTTCCCCTCCTTCACCTGAAGTACTCCTTTTTCCTTCTCATAGATTCCCTTTCTAGTTTTATGACTTCAATTATACTAAAAAGTCATAGTGACAAAAGACAGCATGGTACTAAAGAAAACCATATATGTTGATGTATGGATAGGAATAGAGAAGCCAGAAGTCAACCCACATAGCTAAGCTAATTTCTGGCAAAGTTATTAAAATATACACTGGTAAAAAGCAAATACATTTCTAAACAGAATGTGAGTGTCACATTTCTAGAGGTGCCACCAATCTGGTTAAAGAATATAAGGTTGTTTAGGATGCATAAGCATCCATTTCAGATGTAGGCAAACATGACATGAAAAAGGAGATTTTTAGTGAACAAGGGAGGTACCATGCAGCTATGGAGATCAAAACTAGGGAGCTAATTCCAGGGAATAGAAACATAACCACTAAGTACTATTTCTCGAATTAGCAAGGAAACACAGGGAGGTTAACTTGTTCAGATTTCAGAATCATTTTGGACTATTATCCTCTCTTACCTGTAGGTATGGTATGCTTATTTCATTATTACATATTTCATTTTGTTTTGGGAGTTCAGAGGCTGAAGGCCTGTGGGACAGATGACTTATTTTCTAAAATCCTGAATCCAGATAAAGAGGCACTATACCTGAGCTTGCCTGGCTACGGACAAGTAGTGGATGAAGTGAAGTGAAGTCTCAGAGAAGCTCTCTATCTATCTTGAATGAGGTTTGCTTTAGCCTCCTGTCTTTTCCTTACATTTCCTTCTTCATGTAAGGTCTACAATAAGAAGACAGTAGAGGCAGAGTTGAGCAGAACCAAGTAGAGCAGAACACACAATAGCCTCTGAAGGATAAAGCAACACATAATGTGTTATGAGCAACTGAGGATTTGGGCAGAGCACCTCACCAAAGTCATTAGTAGTTTTAGTAGAAATGACTCAAGAGCTTGCACTATTACTCTCTCCTCTGCATAGGAGGACACACCGAGAAGGTTGGTCATATGGTAACCTCACTAGATATGATTGTGAAATTTGGAAGCAAGTGGTTCTGAAATCACAGAGTCTAGAACTGGGAGAAATAAATATTTATTGTTTAAGGCACACAATTTGACAGTTTATTGTAGCAGCCTGAAACTATCAAAACTCTAGGTTAATGGGGAAGCTCGGTTTTTTTTTTTGGACATTATATAGTATTGTGTACAACTATGTTTGAAATATAATTTTTAAAAATATTTTATTTATTTATTTTCAAGGAGAGAGAGAGAGAGAGAGAGAGAACCAGGCCACCACCTTGTGGGTCTGGCTTATATGGGTACTGGGGAATTGAACCAGGGGCCTCAGGCACTGGAGCCAAGTGCCTTAACCACTGTGCAATCTCTCCATACCTGAAATATAATTTCTGAAAAATATCTAAAATGATTACAAAGAAAGAAGGAAAATTAAATATAAAGAACTTTTTATTCATAAAACATTGCTGGAAAATATGGAAGAATTACCTCCCAAGACTTCTATGCCCAAATGGTTTTATAAGCTAATGGATTCCAGTCTCTCTAAGAAGAAATTCTTCCAAAAACATATATATGCTTTAGTCAAACATTGGGACTCAGGTCAAATTCACTTTGTAAAATCAAGAGTGGGGAAACCGTGAAGAAGAAGATAGGAGGAGAGCAGAGGAGCAGAGAAGAGAGAACAGGAGAGGGAGGGAAAGGTAGATAGTAAACGGAGGAGGAGGAAATTCATGGATAAATTCTCAGCTATGGTTTATCATATGATACTATGTGTTGGGTTGACTGGTGTCTGTTTGGTACTGCTGGTATGTGGTGTGAGTTTTTGTTTATGGATATGAACCCATAGGTATCTATTCACCCCATATAGGGCATCAACAGATCCAAGGAACCCAAGTCAAGCTTGGTGAAGAAGTGAATTTACTGGGGTTAATCATAGGTGCACAGATGAGGGATACTTGCAGGAGAAGAGTGAGTCAAAGGCAGCTCCATCACTTAGAGGCCCCGACCAGCATGGATGATGACTCATGTAAGCAGTATCTCTGAATCTCCCAGCCACACTCACCAGCAATGCCACTGAAGGGCCTTCTCTCACATAGCAACTGTTGACAGCGTATTTAACCTTGAAAAGTGGTCTTGTGAACCTTTCAACTTTCAGAGCATCATAACTGTCCTTCATTTCCTGAGTACTGTAAGGCTCATTCTGCCCACCAAGAAGGCATGTTTAAATTCAGAGGAAATAGCTACACAGCAAGACAGTACTTCCTTTTGTACTATATTTCAAAGAACTTACTTCCTTGTAGGTTCTCACAACTGTCATAAACACCTCTACAATTTGAAATACATAAGTGAAATGCAAGGAACTATTATCAAGAGGACACTATGGGAGGTGGTGAATTTCCTGTGTTCTGTGGGAATATCTACCTGATTCATAGCTTGAATTTGAAAATGTTGGTGAATATTTGATTCTCTCTTTATCATTTTAGACCTATACTTCTTGACTGTACTTTTGTTAGAAAAAAATTAAAAATTAGAATAAAAGTAGAGAATCTCAGGACAAGAGGGAGCTAATTATTAATAAATGGAAATAAAAAAGTGAAATATCTACCCCAGAGAATGGTATGTTGGTAAGTGCCTCCCCCACCTCACCCTGCTCCTATAATCCTGCCTTTGTTTCCCTGTAATCTTGCATCTGTGGTTAAGACTGAGAATGGCCTGGCCATGGGTTCTATAGATATGGAAAGAATGTGCAAATGCCCAGGTTACTGGAAAAGCCTGTAAAGATTCCCTCAATTGTGATGCATGTTTGGATTCCTTTAAAGGATCTGCTGAACTTGGCTCTTGGCTTTTTTGCCTCTGTCCGGCTATGGATACGCACTTGAGCCCTGGGCATGCCTGGTTATTTTTAATAAAACCCTTTGTGTGTTGCATAGGAGAGTTGGTCAGAGTCTTCTTTTGAGTCGGGGGTCTGGGGTCCTAACACTTTCTTCCACATATTTGTAGTAATATTTCTTATACAAAGTATCTTATTTCTCTGTTGTATAAGAGTTCTGCTTTTCTGACCAAGTCAAGAGTAAACAAAAACCTTCATACCACAATAGCCTTATGGGAACAGACCATAAAGAAAGAAATCTGAAATCCATTCTGGAATCTGTTTATGTATTTATTAAAGCTTCAATGATTTCCCAGTAGTGGTAAATAGGACTCTGATAATCTCTGCAATATCAGGAAAGAGGATTGGAATATGATAAACTGAGTCTGAGAAGTGTCAATGAAATGAATTATAAGGCTGAATTCAAGCAACAGGAGCCACATATTTGTAATATTGAAGCCTCAATTATAAAGATTTCAAGAGGATTTCAATTATTTAGGACCCATACTTAGATGCTCATATGTGACACAGTTCCTACTCTGTTGTAGTCAGCTTCTAGTTGCACAGAAAAGAACCTGACCAACAAAAAGCAGCTTGTGGAAGGAATGGGTTTATTTTGGTTTACAGACTGGAGGGGAAGCTGCATAATGGCAGGCAGGGAAAATGACTGCATGAACAGAGGGTGGACTTCACCTCCACCACAGCACTACAAGCAGCTGCAGGAAGGTGTGCCAAACACTGGCAAGGGGAAGCTGGCAAAAGCCCCCATAAGCCAGCCCCCAGCAACACACTTCCAACAAGGTTCCAATTTCAAAACTGACATCAGCTGGGGATCAAGCATTCAGAACACATTAAATTTACGGGGACACCTGAGTCAAAACACCACATTCTACAACAAATTCATCTCTTTATAGTTCATTATTTTATAGTGAGCAGCTTTGCTGTTCTTAATATTTGGTTTCTCATGAAGCATGTATTGTCATAAACATTTTTGCTTGTTAAATGATCTCATATGGAATTCACACTCTCATTTTCTATGGAACATTTCTAAGGAATGGAAAATGGGTACATCAAGTAATTTTCCAAGGGATTAAATAATTTGCTTTGCTTTGCTTATTTTTATTTATTTATTTATTTATTTATTTATTTATTTATTTAGTGAGGAGTGAGAGAAAGAAGAGAGAAACAGACAGACAGACACACACACACACACACACACACACACACAGAGAGAGAGAGAGGGGGGGGCAAAAAGAAAAAGCTGGGGCCTCTTCACACTGTAGATGAATTCCAGAAACATGTGCCAATTTGTGCTCCTGGTTTTGGGCAGGTAGGATTCACAAGTAAGTGTCTTTAACTGCTGGGCCATCTCTCCAGCCCCAGGACTGTCTAGGTGTCACTCTTGAGCTGGTGCTTTCCAATGCATTAGCCAATGCTCAGCAGGGAGGATGCCATGGCAGTACATGAGGCTCTGTGGAGTGTACATAGGTATTCGTTGACAGTAAGTAAACCACCTATGTGATATGGCCTGGATAAACACTGGGTAATTATTAGCATCTGTTAGCCTACCTACAAAGACAACAAGAAATAAGCAAACTTTAACTGTAGGGTTGAAGGAATCTTAAGCACAGGATTCTCTCTGTCTTTGAAATTCCTACACACAAACTTGGCACAGCTTTAATTTGAAAGGATTGTGTGACCAGAGGCCGTGGACATGATATTGTTGACATATAACTCAGTTATGGAAGGATTCTTCCTCTTGTGTCCATGGTGGGGGAGAATTTCCAGAGACATTACCTTCTTAACAACAACACACAGAGAAAAAAAACCTGGATACTACTTGTATAATACATAACCCTCTATTCCCTGGACTGGTCCAGCAGGCCCATTGTGGAGGGCCCCCATCAGGTTGGGGACAGGGAGGAGCGAAGTGGGGGTACCATCATAAGACTTGCTCATAAAGTGTATTCTAATTATTGAAAATAAATATGGGGGAGGGAAACAAGAGTACTGTAGACAGAACATCTGAGTGTAGTATTTCAACCAACTGTGGCTTCCATAATTTTTTGAGAATCACATTTTACTCTATCCTATGAATTAGGAAAATGACCTTGTTTATTAGTAGAAAAAAATTAAACATATTATAAAATCCTAGGTACTTCTTAGAAGCTCAACAAGTTAGTTGCTTTCTTCTCCTTTTCAACATGGACCTCCAGTATCAGTCATTGTGAGATCACTGCAGTATTTTGTGACATGTGGCTTTGTACATGCACTTGGACTAGGTGTCAAACAGCAATGAAAATATGTAAAGGACAAATACTTTTCTTACTTTTAGTCTATGGTAAACCATTCTTGCAAGTACATAGACAGCGCTGTTTCCTACCTATAGACCTAACTTTGATTTGCAAGACTTTGCAGGGTTGTAGCACTGTTCATTTTCTTTAAATTTTTGTTATAAATAGTGATATTTGTACTGCATTTTCATTTCAGTATATAAAACAATGTATATGTCATCATACATATTTGGCCACCAGAAGTATGTGAAGTTAAAAACAAATGATGTACACACTGTACTGTAAGAAGCTTATTGGAGAAATTTTCACTTTTCCTCTGGTGAAACAGGGGAGGAATGTCTGTTTACTATGGCAGGGGAGGGGCTTCCAAGGATAAGCTCTGAGCTCTGACTTACTTTATTTTAACCTTAAAGTGGGATTTGAAGAGAAGCTGAGCCAAAGCTTTCTTGATTGCTTTGAAAGGATTAGTAGCTATGTTCTGGCTTGAAATTTAGGTCTTGTGACTTCTTTCTCATTGCACGAAGAAAAAAAAAAAAAGCCTGTGTGTAGTGGCCTTATTATTTAATTAAATCTTAATTGGATGCAAACCTTTAAAATCCAAGGGATTGTTGGAAGACTGAAAGTGTACAAAGGTATTTTTAATGATCACATTAGACATCAAAAAGTGAAAAAAATGTAGCTCGCCAAGGAATTGAACGCTTTCTTCAGTAATATGTTCTAGGTTCATTTTACATTATTTCAAAATTTGAGTGTTTTAGGCCATAAATTTAGTCCCTAGAGTACACGCCCTGTTTAGGTGACAGTTCGGTTATTTTTCAAAAGAAGCCAAGTTTGTTTTCAGAAATGTATGTTTTGAAATTCTCCCTGTGGTTCAATTACAAGCATACCTTGAATGCCAGAAGCGGTCAGTCAGACTTCCTCTGAAAGGAGTTGCATATATACACATCATCACAGGGCGGGGACCAGCTAGTAGAAATGGTCTTTCATAACCTGGGCCGGATGGATTCTTTGAGTGAGATCAGGCACGGTCTACACACAGAAAAGCAAATGCCCAAGAAGGTGCTTTTGTTTTGCACAAGATGTAAATGACTGGTGTGGAGAGAAAGACTGCTAGCCTACTTACAGTGTCTAGGGGAACAGACTGAGGGAGGTAAATTGGACCATTCCTGTTGGTAACTGAGACAAAGGAAGGGGACAGGCAACTGGTGCGCATCCTCTCAGTTTGGATAGGTTTGAAAGAAGACAGGATAATGGTGGGGGTCAACCTGTTTTGTTTGTTGTGGATCGGGATTCCCTGGCTCCATCCCGCATCCCTGGAGCCCAGCCCTGTGCGCAGTGAGGATGCAGCGGGCAGCCGCAGTGGCCTCTGCGTCACGGGTGGTGGTGATGGGGAGGGTGCCCCGCCAGCAGCCCGGGCTCCTGCGCCCTGCCCCAGCCTCCCCCGCAGCCAGTGGGCGGCCGCAGCCGGGGCGGGCTGAGCACGTGGGCGCCGCCGTCACACGCTCACTCATACACACTCACACACGCGCGCACCCGGAGCGGAGCCGCGCGCCTGCAGCTCGGGCTGCTTCCCTGGCACACACAGGCGCTCACGAGTGTCTCCCGGCCACCCTGCAGGGCAGGGACCCCCCCAAACCCAGCCCCAGAGCACGCCCTTGGCCGGCGGCTGAGGCTCGATCACTGTCTCCCGGACCCCTCGGACCTCCGTCTTGGAAACCTGGAGAGGTGCTCTCGCGGTAATGACCTGGGGACGGGGTAGGGTGGGGCTCGCCATTCTCCGCTCCCCACTCTGGAGATGGGGGACCCTCAAAGAGAGTGAAATTGACGGGAGGATCCTCAGAAGGTCTCCGGAGATGCACGGGGTGGGAGGGAGGGCAGCTGGAAACCTCTGGGAGGGGGAAGCGGTTTCAGTGGGCATCCTCCAAGTCCACGCATCCTTCTTGGGTGCAAATCGGGGAGGGGGTGGTCTAGTCCGAGTCTGAAAGCTGCACTTGAGGGTGAGAAGCACGTGGATCGAAACGTGTCTCCGTCCTTCCTCCCCTTCCCTCGGAGGAAATTGCCCTAGGCACCCCTGGAGACCTCTCCGAGACAACTTGGGGTTGGAGGGTTTGGTTCTGTCTGGGGAAGTCCGAGAGGAAAGTTGGGGTCAGGACGGAGAGGCGCTTCCCAGGTAAATTGGGAGGCATCCTGGGGCGCGTGGGCGTCGGGGCGGAGGGAGGGAGCCCGAGCTCCACGGCTCATTCGCCTGAGGATGTTTTGCGATTGCGAAGGCGACGACCTGAGGCTGTGTTTTCACGCGACCCTGATTCCCATTTGCTGGAGGCATCCTGTGCTAAATGGTCCCCAAGCCCTGCACCCGGCGGCACGTGGCAGCCGGAGGAAGCGCAGCAGGCGCGTCTCAGCGCATCCTGGAATTGGAGAGGATGGCGGAGAGGACAGGATGGTGGCCCTGGGGCTTTAAGGAGCGGAAACCAGTGCTGACTCCTTGGCAGGTCTCTGCGCGGCTTCTGCAAAAGCCTTTCACTCTTAGCGTGCGCCCCAGCCTTAGACAAACCACTGGATCCGAATCCCCCAGGACAGGAGTGACCCACCGGCTCTCCGGGGACGCAGGGGAGGGAGTCTTCGAAGGAGCAGAGAGGTGCTTTGCTTGCGCGGTGGTGCATTAGCTCTCCATCCTCCGCCCTGGTAAGCGGAGACAGGGAGGAGGGGGAGGCTGGAGTAAGGCTGGGCGGAGTCTGGAGGCCAGCGTGATGACGTAGGCAGTGTTTGGGTGCTTATGCAAATGAGACCAGGCATTTGATTTGATTGGGAGGTCTTCCCCCCCCCCCCCAGGTCTTACCACCCACTCCTGGGTCTGCAATGTCCCTCCTATAACCAACAAGTAAAGGTTTGCTTTCTGGACCGCATTTGTCTTCTCTTGGTCCAAGCTCGAAAAGGTTTTTATTATTTTAGTTTATTTTTATTTTTTTAATGCCTATGGTTGGTTTCTAAAATACTGGAAAAAAAGGAGCCTGTCAAGCCAAGCTTCTTATCCCACTGGTCTCCTTTCTTAGATTCAGACATACTTAGATCTTTGTCATCTGACATTGGGTTTGACTTCTTTAGGTACCTTAGAAGTACTTGAAAATGAGTGAGTTTTCTTTGATGAATAGTTGTATTCTCTTCATTGTAAATTTGTGTTATCTAGTCATATGAATCAGGTGCTGCATTATTTAGCATGTGCAGATTGAACATTTTTGCTTCTGTCAGGAACAAAAAATATGTGAATAGGAGAGACATTTACACTTTGGGCTTATCACCCAAACATTAAAAAAAATAATAAAACAAAACAAAACAAATTTTTCACCTAGAATAGCAAATCTGAATGAGACTTCCATGGCTATCAGAAAATTCGTTTTTCTTCTCAATTTACCTTTCAACTTTTTTGAAGAGTCTGTTAACTCTTCACTACTGCATATGCATGATTGGATTTGTGAATATATCTCTGTGCAGAATAAACTTTGAATGGATTTCTAAACAGATGGAATTATTAGCAAAACTCCACAGGCACCCCCTGATGCATGAAAAGCTTTCACTGTTACTTACACAATGGGAATCTTTTAATATTTCCTCTCTTCTGCTGGGGTTCAATAACTAATTCTTGATAAGCTTATCTATGAAATATTAACTTCAGCCAATAATGATCTTTTTTTTTCTGTGAATTGCAGATTTTAAAGATAGGCATGCAGTCAGTTTAGCTGCATGGTAACTCTTGATATGGGATAGAATTGCTTTAGCCTTGAAGGTCACTTTATTTCCTAGAGATTAATGCACCAAGCTGTCCTCTGACACAAGATTAATCGATTGCTAACTTTCAGTAGAATGCTTACCCTGGAAGCTGTTTCACCCATCAAACTGGACAAGATCAAAAAGAGAACTCAGTGAATTGAAGAGGATACAGTCATTGTGCGGAAATGCGCAAATTAAAGTAGTTTTAGGAAAGGGCGCTTGCCAATACTCATCAGAATTATAAAAGTGCACCCTTTTCCTGAACTGGTTCAACTTATGGGAACTTATTCTAAAATTAAAAGATGCAAAACAGACAAGGTTATTGTAACATCTTCATAATAAATCATCAGAAATAACACAATGTATAGGAGGATGTCCATGTCAAGGAATATTATACAGTTATCTCAAAAATAAATCTAGTATTTTAAAATCAAATGTGCTTGCTTTAAGATTTTTTAAAGGGAAACCAAAATGTAGAGTTACATGTATCCCTACAGGAATTTACTGGTGCATTCATGATGCCACAGTGGCTACCCATAGTCCTGCAAGACCTGCACTGTTCTGAGCCCTTCAGCACCTTTACATGGAGGAAGGAGGAGAACATAAGGATTGAGACAACAAAAAAGAGGAAGGGCTGTCCAGAAAGAGTAGGGTTGTCCATAAAATGGGGTTAGGGGAGAAGGGATAAAAGAAGAGAGTGGAATGTAATCAAACTACAATATGTTCTTATACAAAACTGAACTAAAACAAACTGAAGTAGGTTGGAGGAGAAAACATTTAAAGGGAAAAGATGAAAAAAAACCACCTTATTAAAGTGATACTCAGGTATCAGGTGCCATTAAGCTCACATGGTCTAAAAGACATGGGCATTTGGAGTTGATGACTTTTTAAAAATTTCCTTCAGGAATTTACAAGATTTTCTTTTTCTTTCAACATTTTAAATAAAATGTTTTAGAGAAAATCAAAACTCCAATTAACATCATTTTCTTCTCAGTTTCACATAGAGCAGATTTTGTTGGATCCCTGGATTTTGCCAGGTATATCAGCATAACACATAATTTCTTTTTTTCTTTGCTATTTTTCTTTAATTTGAGCAGTTGTACACATTTATGTACTGTATTTTGAATCTATTTCACCATGATCTCCTGTTATCCCCCTCAATTCCCACTGAATTCCTTCTTCCAAATTAGTTCTCTTCCTGCTTTCATGTGGTGTGTGTGTGTGTGTGTGTGTGTGTGTGTGTGTGTGTGTGTGTGTGTGTGTGACATGATCTGGGTTAATTAGAGTTGCTTGCATGAGTGCTGGTGAGTGGATTATTTTCTGGAGTTGGGACAACTTAGTTGTGGCTATTCCACTGTCCCACTGAAGAAAACGACTCCTCCTTCCCAGCACTCATTGACTGTCCATAGCCCCTCAGGGGAAGGAACAGAGGGCTTCATCAGCTCCTCCACTAGCCATGACTCAATATTGCTGGACACATGTGCAGGTCTTGGCAGGAATCCTCAGCTGCTGTCAGTTCATGAGTGCAGCAGCCATCACCTTACAGCACTCCTCTCCTTCCTCTGGCTCTTACGTTCTTTCTCCTCCCTCTTTCACAGTGTTCTCTGAACCTTGGAGGGATGATGCACATTTCCCATTTAGGGCTGAATACTCAACAGCCACTTATTCTCAGCGGTTCAGCCTGTTATACTAGTTATAATCTCTGCATTAATTGTTGTCTATTGAAAATATTCTTCCTGACCAAGACTATGGGCAACATATGGGTATAAATATACACATTTTAGAAGGCAATTTGACACAAAATCCTTTGACAAAACAACCTGAACTAGTTCCCCTTTAGGGACTATGACCTCCACAGCTATGTGCTTTTGACCAAGTTTACAGTACTAGGCATGGTGTCTGTCCCTTCTGTGGATTGGGCCTTACATCCAATCAGAAAGCAATTGGCTACCCCCATAACAATAATGCATATTTTACATCAGTGAGCACATCCTGCCCGGCCAGGCAGGAATGTTACTCACAGGTCCACAGCTACTTCCTTCCGACAGTCTTAATAACACCTTTTGGCACTATGAAAGGTAGGAAGCATCCAGGTGAATTCTAACTTTATTTCTCTATGTCTTGTAACCAAATCTTATTGCAGTTGGGATTTACCATAATGTTTGGTGGACAGCCAATAATAATGTCAATAACCTGTTTTTTGGGGGTGGGTGTGTTCTGTTGTCTTTCTGACCAACAAAAAATCAGAGGAAATTTTTCTTCATAGCCTGTGGCACTATGCATTCATACAGGATACTTCAACTTAAACTTTTTTGTTAGCTTACAAAGTAAGCAGTATGTTTCCACATGACTTTTATACATCCTTAGTTTTCGTTACCTTCCTCACCTCTTCATTAGTTATTAGGTTTTGAATGTTTCCAGAATCGAATGAAGTATTTAAACAATGCATTTCTTGTGAATTAAAAAAAAAAAAAACCTAGGGGCTGCAGAGATCGCCCAGTGGTTAAGGCTGTTGCCTGCAAAACCTAATGAATGACCTAGGTTTGATTCCCCAGTACCCACATAAAGTCAGATTCACATGCATCTGGAGTTTGCAGTGGTTGGAGGCACTGATGAGCCAATTCGCTCTGTCTCTCCATGACTTAGGGAACTTAGCAGAAGAGGGGGCAAAAATATTGTAAGAGCCATGGTGGAGGAGACTATCCAGAGACATGCCCCCCCCCCCAGTAACAACATACATAGAGGGTGGAACCGGGTTAACTCCTAGGCTATCCATAACCCCCTGCCCCATGGACTGATCCAGACTGCCCACGGAGGAGGATATCCAGCTGATTAGGGCCAGGAAAGAGGGAAATCGGGTAACTGGGGACACGAACACATTATTATCTCATTTAGTGTATGTAAATATAGATGATAAAGATATATTTTATAAAGAAACATATATTTTCAAAAAAACAAAAGCAAAATCCTTTTTCATACCAGGTGTTGTGGCGCACACTTAATCCCATCCTTCAAGGGGCTGAGGTAGGAAGATTGCAGTGAGTTCATTACCAGTCTGGGCTACAGAGGGAGTTCCAGGTAACCCTGTCTAGAGAAAAACCCTGCCTCAAAAACAATAACTATTTTTCCAGTGTAACACCTCATAATTAGAACATTGACTTTGCTACAGTCAAGTAACAGATCAGTTCTATCACACAACCAAGACTGAACTTTCAGGAGCACAATCGTTTCAGGAATTGGGCATAGGTGGCATCACCACGTAGTAAGCACAAAAGCTTTGGAATTGACCTTTTCCCTCACCATGCTACATGTGTTTTCTTTCCATTTCTTGTGTGTAGGAGTGGGTAGTTTTTCTTGCTCCATGCCATGAGTATATCCTAATTTATTTAATCATTCATACATAGAATGATTTCCAGGAGCTTCCAATGAGCATTAGTGGCAATGCTACTCTGGGCACCCCAATAAGGATTTTTGTGGAATGTGCATTTTAATTTATTTGGGATAATTTGATGGGAATGTAATTGCTAGGGTATCTAGTTGCATTCTTAGTTGTTTAGTTTTAAAATAATTTTTATAAAAGAAATTGCAATCTTTTCCAGAGTGGTTATAATATTTTCCATTCTTACACAGGACACGTTAAATGATCTATTTTTGATTCATGTTTGCCAGAATTTAGCTATCACTGTTTCTTAGCAATTCTGATAGGGATATAGTGACATTTCATTGTAGTTTTAATTTGTGTTTTCTTGTTGATTGTTAATATTGAATATCATCTCATGTATATACATGTACAATTTTCATTGAAATATTCCTTTATGTTCATCATCTACTTTCCAATGTATATTTTAAATTTTAGACATTATGTTTTTTTAAAAACATGTCAAGTACTGACCCTGTTTTCTATATGTGGTCTCCATGGTCTTCAATCATTTTCTTCTAGTATTTGTCTTTTCTTTTCCTTTTTCTTAGTAGGAACTTTCACAGAGGAAACATTTTGAAACACAGTTGATTAATTTTTGTTTTGATGAATCTTACTCTGTGTGTGTGTGTGTGTGTGTGTGTGTGTGTGTGTGTGTGTGTGTGTATGGGGGCCGTGTAAGCATACATATGCCATGGTGTGTATTGCATGTGGAGGTCAGAGTACAATCTTTAGTCCTCACGTATCAACTTGTCTGAGGCAGGATCTCTTGTTCACTGCTGTGAAGGTACAGAAGAGCCAAAAGGCCCAGACACTTCTGGGGATTCCCGTGGCCCCATTCCCAATGGATCCCATTCTCATGGATCATGGAATTGAGAGACTGCCATTACTATGTCCAGCTTTATGTAGTCTCTGGGAAGCAGAGACAAAATTCTGAACACAGGTCTTCACACATTTGCAGCAAGATTGTTACCACTGAACCATCTCTCCAACCCTGTGCCTTGCTTTTGATGTCTCATAATCTTACTACTATAGCTGTAAAATAATCCTTAAAAATTCATAAAATCATCAATGCTGCTTGTTTTTTGTTTCCAAATTATTAACATTAGTCGGTTTTGTTTTCATACAAATTTAGTATATTTTTCTATACAAAACTATTGTTTGATTTTAGTAAGAATTTTATTTATTTAACTCTATCCCATAAAAAAGAATGAACCTATTGACTATGTTGTATTTCTTTGAGCTATGAACTTGTGAGGTATATCTGGTGTTGCAGTTACCTTTTCAATGGTGGGGCAAAAATAGCTGACCACAAGCAGCTTATAGAAAAAGGGTTTATTTCAAGTTTACAGATTATAAGGGGAGCTTCATCATGGCAGACTTTCAATAGAGACAATCTCACTCTAGCCCAGGCTGACCTGGAATTCACTATGTAGTCTCAGGGTAGACTTAAACTCATGGCTATCCTTCTACCTCTGCATCTGTATTCTATTAGTCAGGGTTCTCTAGAGGAAACAGAGTTGATAGAATGGATTGTAATAAAAGGGAATTTATTGGGAGAGTTTACGACAGTCCAATAGTAGCAGTCTGTAGGCCCACAGGTAAGGAACCAGTAGCTGTTCAGTCCACGTAGATGGATGTCTCGGCAATCCCAATCCAGCTCAGAAGGCCTGATGAATCCCTGGGGAGCGGCTGCTCTTCAGTCCAATATGTGAGGCCAAGGAAACTGGATTCCGATATCCAGGAAGGGTAGGAAAGCAGGATGCAAGTGCAAGTCATGAACCTGCAGTGGGGGGGGGCGAGGGGGGAGAAAGGAAGAGCATCTCCTTCCCCCTAAACTTCCATATATTAGTCTCCTTCTGGAAGGCCCACCCACTGGGGGAAAGGACTCACTCAGGAGAAGGAACTCCTTCCTTCTCCAAAATCTCAAACTCAGAGACTCACCCAAGATTACTATGGATTTGACAAACTTAACCATCACAAGTCTTCTCCAAAATCCCAAAAGGAATTTGTCAATCCTTCCTGCAGGCAAGCTCAGAGACCCACCCAAGATTATTATGGATTAGATCAAGTTGACAAATTTAACCATCACAAGTCTTCTTCAAAATCCCAAAAGGAATTTGTCAATCCTGGATCTGACTGATAATTTGTTCAGACTAAATGACCAAGTGCGGTTATTCGGGTACTGGAAATTGAACTCAGTAAATTCTCTTCTCTGCTGAGCCATCTCCCCAATCCTAGACCCTTTTTTAAAGGTTCTTCATGATTTTCAATAGAGACAATCACAAAGTCTGAAAATCAGGAAAGTTTGGTTTCTTCCTTGTTGCTCTTTATGTCTTATATTTCCCTTTCTTACCTTACTACATCAGTAAGAACCCCAAGTAGTATGTTGAATAACACTATGAGGCTTCATAGTTTTGGGTGTCTTTATGTGTATGTGGTATACATGTTTATGTGTGTGTGTGTGCATGAGCACACTCATATAAGAGAGTTCAGTGATCAAAGTCAGGTGTCTTCCTCAGTAGCTTTCAACTGGTACTGGAGTTGAGAGAGTGAGAGTGTAAGCAATTTTTGGTAGCTTTAATTTTATTCTTTATATGCAAGCAGAGAGAGAGAGAGAGAGAGAGAGAGAGAGAGAGAGAGAGAGAGAGAGAGAGAGAGAGAGAGAGAGAGAGAGAATGGCTCCAGGGCATTTTGCCATGGCAAATGAGTGATGGACACATATGCCACTTTGTTGTTTATCTGGCTTTACATCGGTACTGGGGAATTGATGGCTCAGTAGTTAAAGGTGCTTTCTGGCAAAGCCTATCTTGCTTGACCCTTGGGTGAGAAATAACTCAGTAACTAGGATGGCTGATACTCATAGCCATACTTTCACTGAGTTTGTGGTCTCCAAGTGAGTTCTTTTTTTATGAATTTGAAGAATCAATTTCACAGGTAATAGGAAGGTGAAATTTAAGATGTTATTATAGAGCTTAAGAGAAGAGAATGACTCCTGTTGAGACAGGATGATTACTGGTGGTGGTGGTGGGGTGTCCTCCAGAAATGAGTGGGAGAACCCACATGGTGAATGACTGGGTTTTTAATGGGAAGAAAAAATTCTTTGCTGAGTGGGTGGCAGGGGGGAAATCCCAGTTAATCAGTCTTCTAAGTAAGGGAAAGGGGGCTATCTTCCCAGGAAGCTTAATTCACCAGGAAAGAGTACAATTTTCGCATAAGTGGGTAATTTTCTAGGAATCTTGCTAGAAAGGTATAGTTGTCCAGGAAAGAAAAAGATAAGTGAAAACAAAACAAACAAATAACAACAACAAAAAACAACAGATTTTTCCTCAAGGCTTAAGGATTCTGCCCACATTTAGCCAAGGGGAAAGCTACTCTCTTCCATGTCCCTTTATTCTAAGTTGCCTAGCTAATTTCTATTTCCCATTCTTCATAATTTTAAATTTTGAGACATTGTCTTACACTGAATTTAGCTAGATCTCAGTCTTTGGCTAGACTAGATAGTCACCAAACCCTAGGGACCCTCCTGCCTGCACCTCTCCAGCGGTGGGGGGGATTATAGGCACACACCCTCATAATGATTTATGTGGTTGATCAGGATACAAACTTGAGAATCTCATTACTGTGTAACAATCTCTTCACCCACTGGGCTATCTTGCTTCTCTGAGAGTTCACATTCTTATCTTGTTCTTGTCCTAAATAGTTCACAAGATTTTATTTCTTCACTAAAAATACTATGTTCAACTGTATATATATATATATATCTTTGAGGTAGGATCTCACTCTAGCCCAGGCAAACCTGGAATTTACTATGTAGTCTCAGGGTGGCCTTAAACTAAACTCATGGCTATCCTTCTACCTCTGCCTCCCAGGTTGTCCTTTGATCAAAGGCATCCACTACCACACCTGGCCTTCAACTGTATAGTTTGATAGATACTCTCATCAAGCTGAGAAAATTCTCATCTTTTTCTAATTAAAAAATAATCATGAATAGATGCAGAATTTTGTCAAATGTTTCTGCATCAGTTCATATGGTAATATTGTTTTTTCCTTATGTAGAATATATATTAATTTTTGAATATTGAACCCGTGTTTTGTGCTTGAAATAGATCAAACTTTGCCATGTGCATAATTCTTTTTACATATTAATGAATTTTATACTCTTTAAAATGTATGAATGAATTTTTATATCTATAATCATTAGAAATATCAAAATGTAAGTTTCTGATATTGTGTTCATCTGGTTTCCTACATTTACCTAGGAATTGTTCAAGTACTTACATTGTTTGAAGGCTCTAGTAGTGTTTGTGCTACTAGAGCCTTCAATTTTAACATTTTGTATGATTCTAAAGAGAAACCATATGAAATGTAGATTTGTAAGAAGCTTTGAATTATATATTTACATTGTAATAGTAATGGAGCTATTAAATCATCTGATTCACATTGGGTGACTTGTGGTAGTTTGTGTTTTGAAGAACTAATCCACTTCATCTAATTTATTGTGTGTGTATGTGTGTGTGTGTGTGTGTGTGTGTGTGTGTGTGTGTGTGTGTGTGTGTGTGTATAAAGAGTCTTTGGTTATATGGGTATAGTCATTTTGGTACCAGTGGATTTGGCAGTGGTATTTCCTGTTACATTTCTACTATGTGAAATGCATGAAACATTATATCTGTTATATGGACCAATACATGTGATTAATTAAAAGTGACTTTAATGGCTGGAAAGATAGCTAATTGGTTAAGATACTTGTCTGAAAAATCTGACAAGCCGGGTTTGATTCCCCAGTTCCCACAAAAAGCCAGGTGCACTGACTGGCAAATGCATCTGAAATTCATTTGCAGTGGCTGGAGGCCCTTGAATGCCCTCTTTTCTTTCTTTCTTTCTTTCTTTCTTTCTTTCTTTCTTTCTTTCTTTCTTTCTTTCTTTCTTTCTTTCTTTCTTTCTTTCTTTCTTTCTTTCTTCCTTCCTTCCTTCCTTCCTTCCTTCCTTCCTTTCTTCTTCCTTCCTTCCTTCCTTTCTCCTTCCTTCCTTCCTTCCTTCCTTCCTTCCTTCCTTCCTTCCTTCCTTCCTTCCTTCCTTCCTTCCTTCCTCTCTCTCTCTTTCTCTCTCTCCTCTCTGCATAAAAATAACTCAATAAAATGTTTTTTTAAGTGACTTTGAAATATAATACATGTTTCATGGTTAAAGATACTAATGAGAAGGGGAGGAGATATGAGGGAGTGTGGGGAGGATATTTTAGTTTTTATTATTTTTTATTATTAATTATGGAATCTATCAAAAAGGTTTTTTTAAGTGTGGGTTTAAAACCCTCTATTACATAGATTTCTCACAATCCTAACTATATTGTGAACACAATTTTCTGACAATATTTTAAATTTTATAAAGTATTTATACTTATAGCTGAACTAAATATGGAAGCAATCTGCACTTCCTGTCTCATAGAAAAAGACCAGGAATTGAATTGGTTTTTGGAGAGCTGGCACTCTGGGATCTGTCCTCTGGATTTTTTTTTTTTTTTTTTTTGGCAGCATTTTTATAGGGAATTGGAACAAAGGCAATATTCAAAGTTCAATCTTTGAAAATTGCCAGGTGGCTTAGAAAAGGTGCCTTTGCATTTTTCAAGATCTTTCTCAGTGTAGCAGGCGAGGATTTCTCTGTTACTTCAGGATAGTCTCATGGTGTAGCAGGGAAGGGTCAACATTCTCCAAGTCCATTGAGACCTACTTCCTTTCTGATCCTCAGCTTGGATGACATGTAATCTAAAGATTTGCACAAAACAAATAAATCATTAATAGTGTATATGCGTTGAGCTGCTTCTAAGTTATATGGTGCAGATTCCTCCACACAAAATGATGTCCAAAAATTTTCTAATAATATAGATTCCAAAATGCATGGAATATAAAATGCCTTTGCCATTGTCCCTCTAATAAATAATTTATGCTTTTGTAAGTAAATGTTTCAGTTATTTGTTATCATATACTAAGCCATTCTAAAATATAACACCTTAAGATATGTATCATTACATTATTTCTAATTATTCTTTGGTGTGTCTGGGCTCAGCTGGGTGATTCATCTGTTCCATTGGTGTTAGCTGACAATTTAGCAGGCAGTTTAACTGTGGTTAGAATGACAATGCTTCTCTTCTCTCAAGCCTCAGGTTTCAGCCCTGAGGCTAAAATATTATTGGCTGATTTAATCAGTCTCTTTCTCTGTCTCCTCTCTCCATCACCCTACACTTCCCCCTTCTTCCTATACTTTCTTTTCTTCTCCTCCCCATCTCCTTTTCTGGTTCCCTTTCCCCTTTCCTTTCATATTCTTTCTCTCTCCTCTCTCTTTCATATTTTCATGTGAGGTTTATAGTAGGCCAAGTAGGTTTTCCTCATGTTTTCTACATTTTAAGACATGGAAAGCAGTAACTTCCACACTTTTCCAAGCTAGTCTCAGAACTTGTGTGATTTCAGTTCTGCTGTATTTAACAGTAGAGGAAACAGACTCTATGGCTTGCTGGGAAGGCTTGCAGGATGTGTGTTCTCATTATAAATACCTTGACGCTTGATGACAGCACATGTTAAATGTCTTCATGTTCATGTGTGATAAGATATTTTGACAAATAATAAATACAACTATCTAACTATGTAGTTGATAGTGGATCTTAAATTACACCCTTTATAGTGTTTTAACATGATGGTTAAATTTTGTTGTCAACTTGACCTTTCTAGTAATCTTGGGTGGATTGTGTATAGGAAGGTAGACCTCTCATTATGGGTAAGGATGCAAGGAGGCTCAGGAAAACTAGAAAAAACTTTCCTTCCTGGGAGGGCAGTGCAAGAGGTAATTCCAGAGACTTAAGCAGTAAACAAGTCTGGGAAAAGGTTGCAAGATCTCACCCTAAGGCTATATAAAGGAGAAGGAAATCTCTCCTGGACCTCTTGCCTCTTTGCTGTTCTGTATGTGGTGTTGGTGAATAAATGAACTCTCTCTGCTTAGACATGTGAAAGGGGCCAAGTCTTTTCACTGTTATTGAATTTCTCCTGGATCTGAAGCTTCAATAAACCCTTTCCTCCTATAAACTGTGTCTGGTTTGGAGATTCATCTTAGCAGCATTTGGCTAACTGTGGCATTTACAATTATAAATGTTACCTAATTTAAACACAGTTTATCTGTATTCATTGTGAGATTGAGACATCATCCTGGCATATCCAGAATGCTCTGACATACTTTCACAAGTGTCTTTCTAACAGATAGGTAAAAGGAATTACACACAAAAAGGTTAGATCTTATGTTGTTGGGTCATTGAAACTTGCTCTCTTAGACATTCAGAGCTATTGTTTGTTGTAAGGCTAACTGAAAACAATTTGCTACATCAGCCTTATGAATTGACTATAGTGCTAAATCTGAGGTAGTTCCATTGGACAAATGTGGCTGGTTATTTTCCAACATAGTGACTGTATGTTCTCCGTCCATGTACACTTATCCTTGGTAATATGACTGTGTGGTCTTTCCTTCAAGAAGTGGTATTTGTATCTTTATCAATCTATCTGGATTTAGTTGTCAAATTGGCTACAACCCAGGAGATATTACTTGCCTTCTTTAGGCTACAGTTTTGCAATCTAATGTTAATGTAGAGAAAAGTTGGAAAGAGTGTTTTGGAGAAGTTGCATTGAGGAGAATAAAAGAACCATGAGTGATAGCCTGTCTCCTGTCAGGAGATGGACCACATCACATCATCTCAGACCATCAATCAGTTGCAGTGGACACATCCGTCTTGTGCAGAAGTGATGTGCATCATGACGAGAAAAAAAATCTGCCCATCAAATCCTAGCTTGCACTGCTAAACCAAAGAACCAAAAGCAACTAACTCTCCAAGTTTTCTAATGACTTGTCTTGCAGCCAAAGATTACTCTGATGCAAAAAAAAAAAAAAAAAAATCCTAAGAAACACTAAAACATACAGCATTTATTCTTTACTTAAAATTCCTTTAATATGATAAACTACAACAAACTAGTAGTATAATAGATTCTTAAGAGTGATAATGATCATATTAGTAAAAGAGATATAATAAATACTGTGTCTTCTCAGTGTGATGGTGTTTCTCCATTTTTAATTTGGTTTTATCATTCTTAACTTATAAATCAGTGAAATAACTTAATCAGCGCCCTAAAATCTTTTAAGTGTTAGACCTGAGATTTGAATACATCACCACAGGTTGTTGCATTAAGCACTGATACCTTTTCATATCACCTTATTAATTCCTATCAGATTCCATTATACTTTAAAAAAAGATGACATGAAATATGACAAGGATGAGGATTTCATTTTTTATTTAGACTAGCTCATATTTAAACATTATCATTCCTGTATGAAGTAATGATATTTTAACCCTTTAATTTCTTTTTATTCCATTTTAATTCCTGATTTTGTTAGCTATTTAAAAAATTTTAACTTGTGTTTTTCTTCAATACAATTTGTACAATGATCAATCTTATGTCCTTCTTGTAGTTATTATTCACACCATCTTCATAACTGCTGTTACTGAGATCTTGTTTTTTTTCTCTATTGAATGGATCAAAATCATGATCATGTAACCAATGACTCTAAGACCCCATCTGCTGCCCCTTACAGACAGGACATTGAAAATCATAACACAAAATAATAGTGCACATAAATTGTAGATCAATAATTTGCTGTTAGCTTTTATAGAAGTTCTGAGATAGTCTGAACTGTCTTTTTATTCCCCTTTCTATTTAAGCTTGATATCTCTAAAAATTCTTTATCACTGTGATTTATCAATATTTACAATTCTGTTTTGTTAAGATAACAGTACATATCTTTAGTAATACTTGTTATTCTGTCTTTTTGTATTTGGTGTTTATGAATACCATATTTTTATTTGAATGTAACAAATGTATGTTTATTGGAGCACTTATATCTGAGCTTACTTTCCATTAGCTTTATCTAGATATTGTTTTTTTTGTTTGTTTGTTTGTTTTTTGAGGTAAGGTTTCGCTCCAGTTCAGGCTGACCTACAATTCATTATGTAGTCTCAGACTAGCCTCAAATTCATGGCAATCCTCCTGCCTCTCCCTCCAGAGTGCTGGGATTAAAGCTGTGTACCGCCAACATTTAATCCTGTGTGTATGTGTCATGTGAAGTTTCTCAAAACTTGTCCTTTACTTTTTTGATAAAATTTTTGTAGCATTCATGCTAGTTTTGTTTCAAATGTGACTTCATCCCAATGATAAATTTTACTTTCTTAATTGTATTCATAACTTTTTAATCTAATGATTCCTATCCTTCCTATCCATGTTTGTTTAAACTTAACCCCTTTGTTACCAGATTAGTCATTTTCCTCATGCAAATTTATATACTATATTTGTCTTTTGCTTACATTGCGTCTTTCCTTAACTACCACCCCTTATGAACTCTCTATGTATATGAATAACTACTATATCCTTCATAGTGAATGTTTGACAGGGAGAGTTCAATCTTTTTATATAAATGTATACATTTGTTCATATTTATTGTAAATAATTAGATATGCTACATGAGCAGGTCTTATAATGGAACCCCCATATCCCTCTTCCCTGTCTCCAACCTACTGGGGGCCCTGTTTAGTGGGCTTGCTGGGCCAGTTCATGGGATAGGGTGTTATGTATTGTATGAGAGTTAGCCTTTTTTCTGTGTATTGTTTCTGAGGGGGGCAATGACTCTGGGTATTCTCCTCCACCATGGCTCGTAAAATCTTCCAGGCCCCCTCTTCTACTCAGATCCTTGAGTCATGAAGGGTGAGTTTTAGGTTTTATTTATTGTTGAAGTCTTAAGAGTCTCTGGATTTCTGCTTTGGATTGTGTTGGGTATCTTCAGTGTCTGTCTCCATTATCCTTTCCCAGATTATCTGACTTGCTGTGGGGGTAGGTTTATTGCTCATTTCGCCACTTCCTCAAATGATTTGTTTGGCCTCTATATCATAAGTTAGTGGTAGTTCATCTCCTTCCTGGGTGACAGGCAACATCTTAGGTTGCCCAATCTTTGGGATTGGGTTGGCCAAGGTTCTCACTGCTTTCTGAAGCATACAAACAGAATCTCCAATGAACAGTGATATCAGTATAGGTTAAATGGGACCAACATCGTTAATTCTAATGCATGCAGCCTTTGTAAATCTTTGGGTAGTGGGTGTTTCCCCTTGGAGCCCAGGTTCTTGGTCCTCATATTGGTTTACCATGGATCCCAGTTCCAGTTAAGGGTTACCTGCCACTGAGCAGATCTCTTAGCCAATTAACAACCGTTGATTACCCACCTAGGTTCAGTGCCACTATTGCATGCACGAGCACTTCTTGGCTTATAGGACTCTACTATATAGCAGTATCTTCAGCATTCCCATAGCATCATTCAGTCTCATATATCAGTGACCTCTGTGTTTTTGGAATATCTTTGGTCAATTATCCCTGACAGCTCATGTAATGCCTTCCAGCACTACACATGCTACCATCTGGGGGCTGGATACTGTTCTGGATTAAGCAGGGTCTCAGTGATGTGTGATAATTGTCTGTAGTATCTTTAGCAACAGGGTTTTACCAAAAGACCTGTGGTGAGTACTCAAGAGCCTTGACATAATCCTGTCTTATTTTAGGGACCTTATGGTTCTTTTCAATCAACAGCTCAGTGTGGTAAGTAACCAATGACTGGGACAGGAAGTTACAGGCCAGAGCAATTTGTCTTGGTGTTAAGTTACCTCATACCCTTTTCAGGGCCTTTCTTACCTGATGATGCCCATGGCTTCCTTGTGAGTTTACTGCATGAAAATAAGAATATTATGGTAGCAATCATTATTGGTTTTGTTTGGTGTGTAAGTCCCCCATCCTCTTGTTCCTCACCCCCCCCCATTTATTTCACCCCCTTTGACAGTCTCTCGGTTCACCCAACAGGTATTCTTACTGTTCAGGCTTAATCTAGTTAGGAACCAAATATGAGGGAGAATATGTGGTGCTTGACTTTCTTATTCTTGTGTGAGATCACTAAGAATGATCTGCTCCTATTCCATCCACTTTTATTTAAATTTCACTGTGTTATGTTTCCTTTCAGCTGTGTAGAATTCCATAATGTAAATGTATCACAACTTTGATATCCATTTGTCCAGTGATGGACATTTGGGTTGATTCCAATTCTTAGCAATTATGAATTTAGCTGCTATAAACATGTTAAGCAAATGTCTCTGTGCTGAGGCATGAAATCTTGAGGGTAGATGCTCAGTAGAGGGATAGCTGGGTCTGTTAGTATCCTATTCAGGAGGCTCTACACTGCTTTCCATAGTGGTTGTAAAAGTTTGTAATCCCACCAGCAGTGAATGAGGGTTCCTTTTTCCTAGCATCCCCACCAGCATCTATTATTGGTGGATATTTTAATGATTGCCATTCTGACTGGAGTAAGGTGGAATCTCATTGTTGTTTTGATTTGCATTTCCTTGATGATTAAGGATGATGAACATTTTCTTAAATGAAAATTGGCCATTTTTGTTTCCTTCTCTGAATTCTCTGTTGAGTTCAGTGCCCCATTTTGTGAGAGGCTGTTTATTTTTTATTATTAAATTTTTTGAGTTCTTTGTAATTTTTAGATATTAGACCACTGTCTGAGTTATGGCTGGCAAAGATTATTCCCCAGTCTGATGGTGGTCTATTGGCTCTGAGTATGGTATGTTTGTCTGTATAAAAGTTTTTTAGCTTGATGGGAATCCCATTGGTTAAGTGATTGTTGTACTTCCTGGGCTACTGGAGGTATGATCAGGAAGTTTTTCACTACTCCTAACTTCTGGAGAGGTCCCCTTATTTTTTTCCTCCAGGGTTATCATGGTTTCTGGTCTTTTGTTGAGGTCTTTGATCCATATAGAGTTGATTTTTATGCATGGTGAGGGAGTGGGTCTGGTTTCATTTTTTAACATGTATTTATCCGGTTTGTCCAGCACCATTTGTTGAAGATGCTATCTTTTTGCCATTGGATGATGTTAGCAACTTTGTCAAACATCAAGTAACTATAGTTACTCATATTAAGAGTAGGGTCTCCAATTCTGTTCCATCAATTTATATGCTTTAATGCCAATACCATGCTGTTTTTGTTATTATGCCTTTGAAGTATATATTTAGTTCAGGAGTGGTGATACCCCCTGAGGAGCTCTGTGGTTAGTTTTGGCTATCCAGGGCCTTCTGCCATTCCAAATAAATTCTGACATTATTTTTTATATGTCTGCATAGAATGAAGCTGGGATTTTTACTGGCTTTGCATTGAATTTGTATAATGCTTTTGGAAGGATTACCATTTTCACAATATTAATTCTGCCTATCTAGGAGCATGGAAGATCTTTCCATCTTTTCATGTCCTCCTCAATTTCCTTTGTTATATTTTTGATGATGAATATTATCTCATGAAGACAGCATAGATTGTTTATACTACAGAACTTTATATCTCCATGTTCCTCTTTGGAAGAGATATTTGATAAGTATATTTAAGTGTCAATGCATTGTTTAGGTTTTATCATGATAAGAGCAACTTTGCTACTATACCAAAATAAGTGATAGACAATACATAAAGTATTGGCATGGGTACATGCATATAAAAATGGATTAACAAAAAACAGATAGTGGGCTGTTCTATTTGTTCCATGGACTTGATTATCCAACACTTTCTCTTGCTAATTAATATTATAGCTGTGATTGTGGCAGCTGTTTTCTCTGCAAATCTAATAGCTGTTATGTTACATTCTAGATTTTAATCCAACAATTCTAGATTTTAATCCAACAGTGACTGGAAGAGGTGTACAGTTGTCACTGACTAATTCCATGGTTTCAAATTACAAAGTTTTGCCATCCAGCTTTGAAGATGATCACTTTTTAAAGTAGGCAGTGTGGTTTTTCTGTAGACATGCATTGTTCTCTTATTTTGTCTGGGTGAAATATAGAAGGGAAGGAATAGGCATGCAAATATCAAAATGGATAACTGCTGTTTTGAACTATTTTCTTGAGCTTAGGAGACAGTCACACATACCACACACATCATGGATATTTACCACTTTCTGAAAGTTTTCACTCTTTATTATGTATAGTGTGCCCTATCTCCATTTCTGCACAACTCTGTTTTCTTTTTCTTTCCCAATGTCATGATGTCGAGTCACTTAAATTCTACAGTACTGTGCACTTACTTAAGCTGTCCATTTCTCTTTAATAAGCATATTCTCAAATGCAGACATTGCATATTTCATTCATGTGTGTATTCCATAGATGCCCTTCACAATTATGATACTCAAATTAATGGATCATGAGTCAGGAAAAAGTAAACAGAAGAGATAATTTAACACAAATTTACTCAGCTGGCTTACAGTTTTTTTTATTTAATTGTATTAAGAAAACTATAACAGACTTACAAAAATAGTTCTACTTTAGTTATGGATCAAAAAAAAGAATTATGAAAGTTACAAGCTTTTAAATTACTAAATCAGAGAATCATACTGTGCATTGGTGAAGGGAGAGTAAAGCAGATTTTTTTCAAGGAGGAAATTAGCTAAAATAAATATGTGGGGAAGTCAAATACACTTTCTAATTCTTACACTCTAGGCAATAGTAAGGTCTAAACAGCCCACAAAAATTATGTATATATTCTGTAGAAAGAGATTTTATCATTAAAATGAACATTATAGGATGATTAATGATTCTAATATAATAGTAAATAATTACATTTCAATTTATGCTTTTACAGGTATATTCAGACTATTGCAATCAAATCCAGGATCCACAAGACATCATCACTTTGAACTAAGGATTCATTTGATATTTTCTCTTACTTTACTGAATGTAAAGTAATCTTTTAAACATAGTTACCAAAAGAGAATCTTCAATATTTCTCATCCTTTCCAATGCCTAAGAATAGCAAGGTGGTAAAAAGAGAATTAGATGATGAGGTTATTGAATCTGTCAAAGACCTTCTTTCCAATGAAGACTCAGCCGAGGATGCCTTTAAGAAGAGTGAGTTAATTGTTGATGTTCAAGAAGAGAAAGATACAGATGCTGAAGAAGGGTCTGAAGTTGAAGATGAAAGACCAGCTTGGAACAGTAAACTGCAGTACATCCTGGCCCAAGTTGGATTTTCTGTGGGGCTAGGGAATGTGTGGAGATTCCCATACCTATGTCAAAAGAACGGAGGTGGTAAGTTGGTTTTGTTTAATTTAATGATGAATTACTATAGTAATAAATTCTAATCCAGTACTTCATATAGCTTCTCTTGTTACTGCAGCCTCATTATCTTTTGAAACTATGATTTCTATTGCAAAGCTGGGATACTCATTTGTGGGAAATAAACCCAATTATGTGTTCAGATTAAGTTTCCATAGGAACAAATTGGCACCCTACAAATACCCAGGGATTGCCTAACGGCAACACATTCCCCAGTTCTTTCCCAGGATACTGTAAACATCTCTGAATTTCTGATTGGAACTTATCGAACAAATGTTACAAATGTTTATGCCTTTTTTCCCTCTTTGAAGAACCTAAAGTTTGTAATCTATGACAATACTGTGAAGGAAGACAGGGAAAATCTTTTCACTATGATTTACTAACTTGGAATTGTTACGTTGCTTCACTCTGGGGGAGAAAAATGAAAAAGCAAAGTGGACCTGTAATTCAGAATGATTATAGTCTTTAAATGTAAGCTGGAACTTTGAGAACTCATTAGAAGACATTTAACTAGATCATTAGCATGCCAGTCCTTCTTTATCCTTAGAGATTATACATCTTTGATTTCCAATTCTACAGTCATTGGACTAATGTCCACCCTTTAAAAATTATTTAATAAGCTTATTTATTGTTAATAATTAGATACATTGTAAACTAGAAAGTGAGGATTCTTGGTTTTTAACAAAAATAGTTGTACCCTCATCCATATTCTTACTGTGTATAAGGATTACTTATTTAAAGCAAAAGATGTATTAAAAAGCTAGTAAAAATGGTCCATACAAAGGAAAAATGTGGTAATTCAATAGTGTACTAAAATCAAATTGGAGTGGCTAGGGTTAAAATGTTTGTCTACTACCTATGAAGCCCCTCAGTTCAATTTTTAGCTCAAAACAATTCAATGTCAGGTTTGGAGAGATTGCTCCATGGTTAGGGTGTTTACCTGCAAAGGCTAGGGACACAAGTTCTATTTCCCAGTACCCACATAAACCAGATGCACAGAGTGGCATCTGGAGTTCATTTGCAGTGGCTAGAGGTCCTGGTGGGCCCTTTCTCTCTCTCTCTCTCTCTCTCTCTCTCTCTCTCTCTCTCGCTCCTGTTTTTCTATATCTCTCTGCTTGCAAATAAACAAAAAAATTAAAATATGAACTCCAGATTTATAAAAAAAACTAACTATGAAAGTGAGGTAGAATATTATTATCTATGCATATGGAATCTACTAAAATAAATATGACTAAGTACACATTCCATAAGGCTTGCATTATATCACAAAAATTAGAAGGAATATTTTGAAATTTGATTGTGGTGCATGATAGTTTTATTGACTGAACCACATGATTGCATGTTACTGCAATTGCAACCCACATACCCTATATTAAATGAGATGATAAAGCTACCCATGCCATTTTCTTAGATATTAAGAGATACAATCCTAAGGCATTATGGTGATTAAAATATGTTTGAGATGGTTTTGGATAATACAGCCAAGCACAAATCAAGTGTGACAAATCTATTTGAAAGGTTAAAATTTAGTCTATAAAGCCAGGGAGTCAGGACTCCTAGTTCACCAAAACTGAAATCTTGTTTGAAGGTCCATTACATCACATAGGAATTTTTATAAGTTCAAATACAAGTACCATTGTACTCTTTTGCTTCTCACCATTCATCTCATTTGCCAAGATAGTCAAAATGTAAATTTTATTTTGGAGACCTTTCACTCTATAAACCTTACTTAAGGTCACACTGCTAAGGAAGGTTTCCTTGACTGAAGAGTTAGGTTTCGTTCCATGTAGCATGAGGGAGATCATTCATAGGTTTCACATTGAGTTATTAGCCAGAAATGTTTCTCTATCATATTTCTTATGTAATTAAAGTCAAAACACTATCTGGACTCCAAAGTATCAAGACAGGTTTTAATGGAACAAGTCAGGGCAGCATAGCCTCAGGTTTCCTATATATTTGAAGAGTATCTTAACCAAAAAGCGTCGGGTAGTCAACATTTTGAAACATTTACTGAATAACATAAAGAGATTGCATAAATAAATGATTTGTATAGACATATTTAAGGCCAAATGGCCAAGCATAGTAGGTGATGCAGTAGAGAGGACACTAAGCTCCGGTATTGAAATCACTTTGACAGTTGACAGTATAGCTCTTTTCCATGGTACTAGTCATGTGACCTTACACAGGCTGCCTGATTTCTTCAGGTTGTGTTTTCACACCTGCAAAATGAAGTCATTTATATTTACACACTAGATTATTTTGATTTGTTGTGTGTGCATGTGTGTAGTGTGTATACACATGTGTACATACACATGTGACTGCGTGTGCTTTGTGTACATAGGCATGTGGAGGCCAGAGGTTGATGCCATGAGTATTTCTTGAGATGTGCTTCATTTTTTATTTTATTTATCTGAAAGAGAGTATGGGCGCATCAGGGCCTCCTGCTGCTGCAAATGAACTCCAGATGCATGTTCCACTTTGTGCATCTGGCTTTATGTGGATACTGGGGAATCAATCCCGGCCATCAGGCTTTGGAGCAAGTGCCTTTAACTGCTGAGCCATCTCTATAGCCCTGGAGGTCAGAGTTCTTGCTGAATCTAGAGCTCACCTATTGGCATGGTAAATCCAAGTTATTCTTCTTTCTCTCACTCTCCAGGGCTGAGAAAACAGGTGTGCACCATCAGGTTCAGCATTTGATTTGCTACTGGACATGCAAGCTCAGGTCCTCATGCTTGCATGGTAAACACTTTACTTAATGAGCTTTCCCCAGGGTCCACCTGGGATTCCTGTAAGGAGTTAAAAAAACCACTTCATTCAACATGCTTTAATCCAGTTTGAGATTGCTGAATAATAGCAAATATGACTGCTTTGATGTGGGATTAATGTTAGTGTTATTTGAGTGGGAGGGAACAATTATTATCCAATAGCATGCCATCCACATGTAATTGAGGAAAGATTCCCCAATGAAGCCATTCTTAACTCTTTTTGCTCGTTGTTTCAGCATTTTCCTGCATATAAACCCACTCATAGTGCAATACTTGATTCAGATGTTAACATTTATTCACAGACTTTTGGAAAGCCCCTGAATATGACTAATAATTTTAGAGCAAAAACTTTTATAATTTGCTTTATAAGCTCCTGCATCAATTATTTCAAGTATATTCATTCCCCTTTGTGGAGTTCACTAAAGTTTTTTAAAAGAGGGAACATAACTCACAGTATAGATTATCAATTACTATATTAAATTCATATAGTCATTATTAAAGAGATCTATAGATACTGATATGAATAATTTGAAAGGAATCTTCTACTGTTTACTTCTTTAGCTGAGTAACTGCCAGAACAATTTGAATAACTTCCAGAATCTATTCACAAACATTAACCACTTTCCCAGAACAGCAAAAAATATAAATAGCTTCATAAAAACAAAAATTAGGACCATTGATTACATGACTGTTGCCCTTAGCATCTAGTTGTCCAAAATGACAGATGAGGAGTTTGAATAAATGAAGTCCAGATTAGAGGTTATTTTATACTAATTTGCACTGTGTTCTTACTTAGTGATAAGTACAGTTTTCACATTTAAACCTCTTTATACAATCAGTGAAATCCAAGATTCACATGTACAGACCTTTTCATTCATTTGTATCTCACTAGTCATGAGTTTAGATGTGATCTTGTTGAAAATTGATTATTTTTATTAGTGCTTACATTTGTGATAAGTATTAATTGATTTAATTTACTCCCCTTGCCACTCCTACTCATAATTTTGGTGGACTGTTTTTATTTTTATTTTTTATTTTTTTGAGGTAGGGTCTCACTTTAGCCCAAGCTGACCTGGAACTCATTCTAGCTCAGGCTGGTCTCAAACTCAAGACAGTCCTCCTGCCTCAGCCTCCAATGTGCTGTGATTAAAGGTGTGCACCACCATAACTGGCCCCTTACTCCCAAGTTTGGAAAAGAAAAACCATTTGATTCCTGAAGCGTTTTCTCTCTCTCTCTCCTCTCTCTCTCTCTCTCTCTCTCTCTCTCTCTCTCTCTCTCTCTCTCTCTCTCTCTCTAAATAAATATATATATATATATATATATATATGTAAGTATATATATCATAAAAATTATGCTTGCCAGGTGTGGTGGTGCATGTCTTTAATACCAGCACTAGGGAGTTTAAAGCCACCCTGAGATTACATAGTGAATTATAGATCACAGTCTGGGCTAGAGTGAGACCCTACCTGGAAAAACCAAACAAACAACAACAACAACAAAAAAAAAAACTGCATAAAATGATGCTTCTTTATGTTAGAAGTTATTTTTTGCTTCTTCTAAGATATTATTCTATTCATAATACTAAGATTTAGTAGTGTCAAATGCCATTACTATAGCCTATAGAAACTTACATATTTCATGAGATAATCAGAACAAATTTATAATCTACTCTGACTATTGAAATTACATTTTGTTTGTTTTTCTCTCTCTAGGTGCATATCTTTTGCCATACTTAATATTGCTTCTGGTAATAGGTATTCCCCTTTTCTTTCTGGAACTTTCTGTGGGTCAAAGAATTCGGCGAGGCAGCATTGGTGTATGGAATTACATAAGCCCTAAACTGGGCGGGATTGGATTTGCAAGTTGTGTAGTAAGTTTCTTTGTGTGATATATATTGTAATCTTTATGGGGCTCAGAATGACATAATTCTCATTTACATGAAATTGTGTGTTTCTATCCAACTTTAATCATATTTTAGAAACTACTGGAGTAGAAACTACTGGAGTAGAGACTAATATGAAAGTAAGCTCTTAATATCAATATCACTCAATCCTGTTGATACATGTTTTAAGCCCTATTGAAAGAAATAATGCATTTCAAGTAAACACATAATAAAGATTTAAAACTGTTAAGTAGATTGAATTTCATCTCACTGTTTTACAGAAAGGGCGATTGTTGCTGATTAAAATCTCATCATTTTATTTTCCAGGTGTGCTATTTTGTGGCCCTCTATTACAATGTCATCATTGGCTGGACTTTGTTTTACTTTTCTCAGTCTTTTCAGCAACCACTTCCTTGGGATCAGTGTCCGTTGGTGAAAAACGCTTCACATACATGTAAGAAGTGTACACTGTAGTGCTTTTCATATGTGAAGACCATAAGAATATTAAAATCCATGAATGTGGCAGACTAGTTGTATCCAGAAGATATATTCCCATCCACCTGTTCTACTTTCCTGCTGCTTCTTCCTCCTTGAGGCCCCCTGAGCCTTGGAGGATGTGGTTGAGATGTCACCTTTACGGTTGAGCACCAACTAGCCACATGCTCTTGATGGCTTTGCCATCTGTGCTTCACTGCATTTACCTCTACATTAGCATAAAGAAACTTCTGTGTTCAAGGCTGCAAACAATTACAATCTATAGGAACAAACATAGAGATTTATGAGGTGCTTTGATATGTTGACCAATTAGCATATTCACAATATTGGTTTCTCCTGTAGACTCTCGATTCTTAACCACACATTTTTGACCAAATTTACAGTAGCAGACATGATTTACCTTTTGTCAAGAGGGCCTCAAATGCAATCAGAGAGCAGTTGGTTACTCCCCTAACTCTCCTGCCATTGAACCAGGGGACACATCTTGCCTTCCAGGCATGTTATGAAGTAAACAGGGTCCATAGTTGGGTAGGGCTATTAATGACTTTTCTCCCCCCAGCAGCTGGCTAAGCACTGTAGGAATGAAGAAAGCTGTCCAACAGGCAGTAGGCTTCCAGCTTGTTTCATTGTTTTTTCCTTCCTGAAATGGAAGGGTGAACAAACTTTCCTTTCCTTTCCTTTCCTTTTCTTTCCTTTCCTTTCCTTTCCTTTCCTTTCCTTTCCTTTCCTTTCCTTTCCTTTCCTTTCCTTTCCTTTCCTTTCCTTTCCTTTCCTTTCCTTTCCTTTCCTTTCCTTTCCTTTCCTTTCCTTTATTTTCTTTTCTTCTTTTCTTTTGTTATTTGAAATGTTATAGGAAAAACTTTCAGAAACAGCATTCAGACTTTTTCCTCTTCTAGGATTAGTCCAATCTGATAGATAGAACCAATATTATATAATTTTCCGGCTCTTTCCAAATTATTTTACTGTGCCCATGCCACGAGGATGAAACATTACAGGTTTTTCAGTTACAACCTTGTGCACTAGGAATGGTGCCTATCAACATTGTTATTAAAATACATTAAATGGAGACAATGGTAGAATATGAATTGAGTTTTTGTGACCATTCCTTTGGTTCTGTTATTTTGTAGGTTTCTAACTTTATTTTTTTTTTACTCACAACAAATAAGGAACCGTGTTTTATAACATGCAACTGTCATATAGGGTTTAAATTTTTCCAATAGCCATAAATAAAGAAAATAAGATCAAACAGGTGAAATATTTCATTTAATCCAATATATTCAAAATATAATCATTTAACCTATAATGTATATTAACATTATTAACATAACTAATTGGATTATTTTTCATGTATTGCATCTTAAATACTGTTTGAATTGTATGTTTATATCTCACATTAGCCTAATTTCACATAGCCAGTAACTTGCATATTTGATCATGCTTCTCTGTGGTGTCAATCAGATAAAAATAAGTGTGGGAAGGGAGAAAAACCCAATTTGTTTTAATTATTTTGATAAGCTCACAGATGCTTCAGAAATTCCTCATAAGGAATATTAAAGTGGGACATGGGGAAATGGCTCAGCCAGGAAAGTTCTTGCCATGCAAGTTGGAAGAGCTGAGTTCCCATCCCCAGCATTTACATAATGAGTCTGTATTCCCAGCGTTCAGGAAGTGAAGACTGTCATTCTTTGGGAAAGCTGGCTACCTAGGAGAGCCAAATCGGCAATCTCTGGGTTCAAGTAAGTGACCCTGTCTCAATAAATACTGGAGAAGTGATGGAAGAAGACCCCTGACATCTACCTCTGGCCCTTGCACACACATGAACAAGCATAGATACACCAGATACTCACACACGGAAATATTAAAATGGATACACGTCTTAATTCCCTACCCCATGCACATAAGGAAATATCTAAATGGAAACATGTCTTGATTTATTAAAACTTTGTAATCATTTCATCCTTTATTATGTCCTTAAAGGCTGCTGTTCAGGCTCATGCTTTTCCAGAATAGAAAGCATTAAATTTACTAGCTTGCTGGGAAAATACTTTTTATAGGCTAAAATGATTGTGTGTTATCTTTCTTTCCACAGTTATAGAGCCAGAATGTGAGAAAAGTTCTGCAACCACTTATTACTGGTACCGAGAAGCCCTGGATATTACCAGCTCTATTTCAGAAAGCGGAGGCTTAAATTGGAGGATGACTCTCTGCCTGCTGGCTGCCTGGGTCATGGTTTGCTTAGCCATGATCAAAGGCATTCAGTCTTCTGGAAAAGTTAGTATGTTAGAGCACTGTTGTTAGGGACCTTCAGACCCCTCCAGCTCTGTCTTCAGTCTCTGTGGACAAACTGCATGTAATATTAGAGCCCGGTCAAAAATGATGCTTTTAAATTGTGTTTGAGGAAAGGACGTCAATAAAGATATGAATGTTTTATATTAAAATCTAATGTCATTTATAACCACTCTTTATTTTAACAAAACCTTTTAAAAATGTTTTCACCAATACTAAAAAGTACATTCTTTGTTATTTATTCAGTTGACTAATGTTTTAGTACTTGGATTACAAATTAGTTGTAATCATGGAAATTTGGAAAAGGCTATAGACCAAAAGCTGTATGCTTTCTTTTCTGTTTGTTATATCTTTCATTTCTTTGCAGTGGAGGTGTTCTAAAGAATAAAGAAGTTTCAATTAGTGCAATCTTCTTCATAAAGAAGTTTCAATTACTGCACTCTTGAGTTTTCTGAAAGTTACCGATGTCATTAAGTAATTGTTTGATAATTCCTATATGCAATTCAGAGTGAAATAACAGAGTGAAAACACATGCCTGACAGGGCAAATGGAAAATTTAAGAAAACCGTGGCTAAAAAATACATTGCTGAATTCTATATTCTTTAGATATGCATTAGCAAAGAAATTATCCCTCACTCCATTGCCTTCACAAGGCATCACTTTTTTCTTCTTTACCGCTGTCTTTGTTTTATAGTTTTTCCCACCTCCTGGCTAGACCCTAGCAAGAACTCAGTGTTGCCTTGTCTCCTCTTGGTCCTTTTCCAATAACTATCTAATAGTTTTTTTAAAAAACATATCTGGGGCCCCTTATCTTTTCAGGCTAACGCGTTCATATATTAGGAGTGGTGGGAATAATGGCAGTGATGACGATGCTGATGAGGAGGAGTGATGGTAAAGAAGATCCAATGCGTTGAGCAAATCCAGTAATGAAAACTGATGTAAAATATGTGTCTACTTTGCTCTGGGAAATGTGATAAATAATTTACATTCTTTATAAGAAATCAATAATTTATAATCTTTCCACTTACTCCGAAAGCTTTACGAAGCAATTGCTACTTTCTGATTCATATAACTGCTTTAAGAAATAGGTTTAAGCAATATGCCCAAAAGTAGGCAATATGCCTGAAATTTATGTCTTCAGTCCTAGGACTTGGAATCAAATGCAAATATGCTTAAAATTAAAATCTATTTTTTTACTTTTAATTCTTTTCTTTTTGCCACATAATCATCTATGTAGTCAAGGTGGGCATTGAACTCAAAACCCTCCTGCCTTGGCCTCTTATTTGCTGGGAATGCAGCCAGAAGTCAACATGGCTGGCTCTTTAACTGAAAATTTTATATGCCTCTCACTGGGATATTTACTCCAGCCATATACTGAATTTGAGAGTGGGAAAAAGTCTGCCTATTCACCTTTGGCTTCCTGTTACTTCATGGTTGATTAAAATACTGATGATAGTTTAACTTGTAAAATGTTGCCTTTAAGTTTATCTTCCTTCTAGAATGTCTAATTATTTTTCTTATGAAGACATAAAAAGGGGGCCAGAGGGATGACTCAGTGTTTGCCCAGAGGACCTGAGTTCAATCCCCAACACCTTCATAAAAGGCCTGGCTATGCATGCTTGTAACCCCAGCCCTGAGCAGGGACAGACAGGAGAATCACTGGGACTTAATATTCATCTGGACTTACTGACTGGCAAATCCCAGATTTAGTGAGAGACCTTGTCTCAAGAAAATAAGTCAGAAGAACAGTAGAGGAAGATACCAGAATCATCTTCTGGCTTCTACAAGTGCACACATTTGTGCATATGCATCTGTTCAAATGTGCATATACAGCATACCACACATTACACATAGTACATGGCATGCATACCAAAAAAAGAAGTAAACATGGTAGGCACCACATCTGCATTCCTTTAAATCTTTTCATATGTAGTATCGAATGCCTAAGTAAGCTCAATCAGTTTATTATTGTTTTAGTGTATCCTTTACTATTTCTGAGCCACTTATATAAGGTTAGAATTAAAGAATAGGTCTTAAACCAAATCTAAACACATTCATATAATTATTGAGGTAATACTTTGTGGGGCAAAGAGGACCAGCTTCGATTGACTAGATATTCAAAGCTTCCTTACTTAAGTTTTCCTGTGTTCTGCATGTCTTATTTTTTCATAAAGAAAAAAATTCTTTTCCAAAAAGATACTCATAATTCTTATTGTATATTGCCATATCACCGTACCCCTTTATACCTTTATAAAGTACAAAGTTGATAGAATGATTTTTTAAAAGACAATGTGTCATGATTACATCAAGCTAATTAGCATATCTATTACCCAACTTAATTAGCACTTTCTTTTGAGAATTTTGGTTTACTGTCAGTGATATTAACTGTGGAATTTTTAGCATTATATAAAAAAAACATTTGCTAAGTAGACTGAAACACAATGCAATTTATTATGTCCGTGATAATGCTTTAGGGAAAGAGTGACATTTGGACAGAGTATGAAAGAAATTGTATATTATCTTGTTTTGCATTGGGTGCTGGACATTTAATCCAGGAACTCTACCACTATGCCATTCTTTCTGTTCATGAATTATTTAATAGAGATATGGAGACAGCTAGTTGCATATTACATGAGTATAGAGATGAATGTCTAAATTGTCAAAATTCCTCAGTCTGGAAAAGTGAGCTAAATATAGTGAAAGGAGCTTTATGAAGAAAAGATACAAAGCTCTCTAAGTGTGTATCAAACAGATAAAAATCCTCCAAATATTTGCAATCGTGTCAGGTATAGAGAATTGTGGTGTGCAGCTAGTGTGTATAAAAACATCTTAGAGAATTTTCCAGATAAAAAGATAATTTATGATGTATTTTTTTAATATAGTTGTGGAGAGAGAAGGGAGGAGGAAGGGCAGGAGAAAGCTAGAAACCAACTAGAGCCAGTCTGAATTCCAAGGGGGTAGGGAATGATAGTTGAATGTACAGTCTTTTGAACCAGTGAGGAGCACCTCACTTAGATGCTAACCACAGCAGTGACTTTATTTTCCCCTTTATTATGGAGAAATCTTAGTGGTCACTTATGGAACAATTGAAACAAAAGAAGAAGGAGGGAGTCAGTTGCTATAAACAGTGGAATCAGTTGCCTCAGTGGTAGATCTGCAACACTTGCTGCTTACAGCACTGTGCATCCTTGTTACAGCATCTGTTAGGGAATGCCTGCTTTCAAAATGGGGCACAGAAATGAAGGGCTCTGCTGCTTCTGACTTGAAGCTATGTTTTCATCTAGTACTGCTTTGCTCTTATGGCCATTACTGTGCTAAACACTGCATACAGCAGTTGATTGAATCTATCAGCCAGATAATCACATACTTTCTTCCCATTTCACAATAAAGTTGACACGCAGACTGAGAAGGAACAAATACTTGTCTAGAGTTAAATAACTAATAATGATGGTCAGCACTAAAATGGAAAACAAAATCTTCAAAAGTGACTGTCTGAAGTTGTGTTTACAAGAAACATTACACTATATAAGGAACAAACTAAACTTTGCTAATTTTTAAAGATTCCAGTAAAATGAAAATACCTTGCACAATATTTTGACATGTAGCTAAAGTCATGTTTCATTTAGTATAGTTTTGCTGTGAAAGGCATTTCAGTTAGTATGACAGGGGAAGTCTTGAAGCTAGCCAATAGAACATATTTCATTTCTCTGTTAAAAAAAAACATGTATTTCTTAGATAATGAAAGACTCATTCATGCTACAATTTATTTATTTTCAAAACATTATTGAATATTTACTGTGAGCCAACAGCCAATCTAGTTCTGGAAATACAGCAACAAACAAGGCAGACAACATGTGTGAACACATGAAGTTTGCATTCTGGTGACAGGCAGGCAAACAGCACACCCATAAAAGAATTTCAAGTAAGGGTGCACATATCAATTATCCAAGCAGTGTAGACAAGATGTGGTGACTGTATAATTAATTTATGCTAACAGTACTTGCCTATGGTATATATAGGTAGATTTAGACTAACTTATAATATCACACAGATATTTGCTAGCTATTTGAACTGAGTACATGCCAATAATTTGTGTTTAATAAAAAGATGTATACCTGGTATAATGCTGACATAGGATATATCCTATTAACTGTTAGCATTTAATAATTGGATTTTTACCCTTTGCTCATAAAGGAATAAAAATGGGGTATTATCTACTTAATACTACTTAAGTTTGTCCAATGTTGACTTATTTTTCTTCCACATTACATTTGAAGTATGTCTGCTCTTTCTTAAAAATGTTACAATTTAATCAAATCACTGATTCCACATCAGTGTCTTTGACATATGCTTTATGTACATTGAATCAGTAAAAGAAAAATGAAAGAATTCTGATTATATAATTATAATTAATTTTAAATAATACGGAATAAAAACAAAATAATGTATACAAACAGAAATGAAAACTTAGCCTTCTATAAGTTCCTTTGAATGTACAATACTGTTTGAGGATATATAAGTTATTGATGGAGATGCAGACTCGGATCTCATAAAGCCCATAGTCCAGAGAGTGCAATAGACAATTATCACACGAAGAGGCACAGAGACAGTGGATGAAGCAGACATTGAAATTAACCTGAATTTTGGGAGGTTTTGTAAACGATGTAATTTTTGACTATGCTTTGACAATTGAAGGAGAAAGTTCATTTTCAAGTTCAGAGAGAGGCCATTTAGGTTCAAAAACAGCATGTCCCAAGCCCAGAATGGCTAAGTACTCCCTTGGGACTTCTCCATACAGCTAGTTCAGTTTGGAGAAGATAAAAGCATGGGATGTAGGTCTAGCCCTGTGGACCCTGATGGGCTGTTACACACTATACATTGTGAAACATCTCAGAAATGTTCTTCAGGGACAGACAATATCAGGTCACTTCATAAGTCTTGTGGAGTTTGGATTTCTGGGATGCTGAAGAGAAGCTGACAGGAACACTTGGAAGACAAGATAGCAGAAAACAAAACAAGTAGGGCTCATGGCAGTCATTTCAAACATTTATATCAGCTGTGAATTGAGTTTTCTTAAAAATAACTAGGTTGGAAAGACTCCGTCCTTTGGCTAGCCTCAAAATTTGTGAAGAAGAGTCCCAAAATATAAAGCTTTAATGAATGTGCTATCCAGGTAATTGAATAAAGGATGCTGAAAGCAATCAGTGGTAATGGAAAAATACTTCATCTGAAAGCAGTCTGATTTCATTTATAAGAAATATTAATTTATACTGAAAGTTTACCCCAAAAACTTTTTCCTACTTCTGTAGCCTATAAAAATATGAGTTATGTGTATCAGGTAAATTAGAGAAGTGTAAATGAATGTATTGCTTTATACTACATATGGTTTATAGCTTTTGGATTTAATCTCTATCCACTCAGCACATCCATGCTGTAGGCATCTTTTCCCCCTTCCCACCTTCCCTCAGTCTTTCCTTATATGTGCACATACTATGTAGCTATTGCCTATCAGCAAATGTGTTAGGAGTTTGAGAAATGGTATTGAATAGGACAGAAGGGTACTTTACCACACACAGCTTATGTACCAGTCAAGAGCAGAAAATAAGTAAACACATGTAAGGTAACTTCAACACTATCATAAACAAAACCACCCCAAAGAGGGAAATATCCCTGAGGTAACAGCTTTACCTATCCTGGGGCAGAGAGGCAACAGGTGCAGAGTGGAGGTTAGGATTCAAAGGCATGGTCTTATTTGAGGTGGTCAGAGAAGACTTCTGGGAAAAGAGGAAGGCAAGACTTCAGTGAAGAAGGAGTATGAAGAGAGGGGAGGCTGAACTTGTTGAGCCACCAAGGAGCAAGGTCAGGAGGGCCTGAGCTCAGCAGGGGGAGGCGTCCGGCAATTAAGCATTAGTTTAAGGCTTTGTGGGTTGTGAGGGGAATTGGCACTTTGCTCTAATGCTGTCTAATAATACTCCTTAAGAGTCTAGACAGGGAATGACAACCGGTAGAGCTGTCAGGAAACCAGTTAAGACTACTTTAGATGTTGGACTTCAGCAACTGCGTGGATGGTTGGGATGATTTTCTGAATGAAGATGAGTATTACCTTTTGGAAGGAAATTTAGACAAATGACTCTGGACAGGGAAAGCTTCAGTCCTATTAGGCCTCCACATGGAGGCTTCAAGGAGGAAATGAGCATATAGCTGGGCAACTCCTTTTGGTGATTTTCATTTGCTGAACTGTTTAATGGTGAGCACTGTAGAACACTGGGCAAAATATTTTATAATGCATAGGGACTACGTTTTTTACTTTGGAAGCTCTACTGATTCATAATGAATCATTTTGTTAAATTTAAAAAAGCTAAAAAAAAAAACCCAAAACTAGAACTTGTTATGGAGTTTATCCCTGTGCATTACTTAATATTGCTTTATATAGATATAAAAATCAACATTGTTTAATCTGCACCAAACCTGTGGACAATTTGAAAAGTCAATAAAGATTTCTTGACTGTCTGTAGTACACACACTCAAACACACAATGCCAGTGTCTGGCCATTAAGCAGAATGAGCTTCTGCTCGTTTAAGCAGCATGTCTGGTAAAGGCTTCTTTATTATGAGTGTTAAACACACTCGCATCATATGCAAACTGACCCTATTCAGCTGTTAACCTGAATGGAGTCCTGTCATTCGCAACAATTAGATGGAACTGGAGGGTATAATGTAAAGTGAAATAAACCAGTCTCAGAAAGACAGAGTGCACATCCTCATGCACATCTGGAAGCTAAAGAAGATAACCACTGAGAAGTGGAGGGTGGAACAAGGCTCACTGGAGTCTGAGAAGGGACTCATAGTGATCAAATTAGATTGATTTCACAATAGTGATTAAAACACAGATAAGGAGAATACAGCCTAGTATTCTGTCACACACTGGGGTGACTACCGTTTACAATAACTTATTATATATCTCATAATAACTAGAAATGTTCCCATCACAAAAGTGTTAATTACCCAGAAATATTCAGTAAACATTATATACATGTGTTGCATTATCATGCGTTAGCCCATAAATATGAACAATAACGTGTAATGGATGAATGGCAAACAAGCTTCTTGCAACATTACACGTTATTAATAGAATTGATAATCATGAAACAGAAACAAGAAAGGTATATACCAATGCACAATTTTAACCATAAGAGTACTTGTTGGTGCATCTTATCTCTTTTCATCTTTCTTTGCAGATCATGTACTTCAGTTCTCTGTTCCCTTATGTGGTACTTACATGCTTCCTCATCAGAGCCCTCCTTTTAAATGGTTCAATTGATGGCATCCGACACATGTTCACACCTAAGGTATGTACCATACTTCTAAAGGAGTTTGATCATAGAAGCAGATATTTATTATAAAAATGTCTGCAAACATAAGTACATTGTACTTTTCAATTACATTTACTTTAGACACCTGAGAAATTTTATATAAATTTAAATAGAAATTTTCTATAACACAATTAAATCCTTTTATTTCCAATTTTACATATGCCATTTTGATTCTAGACTAAGACTTTCAATATTTAACCTGCAAAGTCCCTCTTATAATAAGCTAAATTCTGTTTTTATGAAAACTTTGGGAAACTTTGATATTAATTCACTCATTCCCCTGTATTTCCATGTTTCCTAACATCCAGGTAGCACTGATTTATTTGAAATAATGACAGCAGAATCTACATACTGGAAAAACTGGTGAACATAAGGATATACTTATTATTTCACGGGAATAACTGATCACCCAACACCCATACTGCAGCAAAAGACCCTGCTGTATCTTAGAATATTGTCACATGGAACAGAATACCAGCATTTTTTTGGGGGGGTGGGTTTTTTTGTTTTGAGGTTTTTGCCTTATGCAGTATTTGTAATGGTCCAGCATGGTAATTTTTATAGATTGGAACACATTTTAGGAAAATTTTTATTTGGCTTTCTATGGGACTTGGATCTGACACTGTAAACAGATTGCTAAACTCAGTACTGGGCATGTTGGATTTGGTTAGTCAGCTTGTGGACTTAATCATGCTTTGTTATTTTGACTGAACAGTAAACACACACATAGGTTTTGGGTATATATAAATACATTGTGATTCACTCAAATAAGACTGAACCCCACTATTAATCTGTTAATTCTATGAGAAGTAGACATGAAGACTCAGTTTTAAAATAGCTCAGAGACAGGAAGTTATCTGAAGGATGAATGTGCAACTAGCCTGGAGCTGGGCACTGGGCAAAGGGATTAGTTTGTGTGGCTTCTTTGTCACCCTGGCAGCTGCCCTGACAAGAGGTAAATGGGTCTGTGTTCTTTGTGTGTCTGGTTCTGACTTGGTATTTATTCTGTAGTAGCAAAAATGCTGATGTGGGTGTCTGGTTTTCTGGCCCAGTTCAAATGTCCTGTTTAACATCTGGTTTGGAACTTCTCAGTAAAGCAGTCGTTTAGATTAATACATTTCAGCCACACTATAATTAAAAAATTGCTTCAAATCACTCATGCTTCGTGAGTTGGTATTTGTACTTAAAACACTGAAGAAAATGTCTTCTTCATTCAAGACTACGGAGTCATGCATAACTTTCTAGGGTGTAACCACTTTCAAAATTTGTAATGGGTAGTGACCTAAATCTGAACATGTAATTTAAGCACATATTATAGAATTTCATATACTACTCTTATAGGGCTCCCATATTTAAAATTGCAATGTAAATCAGTATTTTAAGCTTGGAATGGGATGAATACTCAAATGCTTTAAATATGAAAATGAATATTAAATGTTTCTCTTTAGCTCACTTTTCATTTACTGCTAATCAGATGCTTTGTTAGGTGATGGCTACAATAAAAATGGTAGTAAAAATGACAAAATCTCACTTTATATTCCAGAGTGGCCTGAAATTCACTATTTAGCCCTTGGTGGTCTGAAACTCATGGCAATCCTGCCGCCCCAGTCTACTAAGTGTGAGGATTACAGCATATGCCACCACACTTGACTACTTCAATTGTACACTGTTTATGGGAAGAAAGTACATTAGAATTCAGAATACTCTGAATCTGCAAGTGGAAATTCAGTTCAGATGTTTTTAAGTCTGAATGTCTTTAGAAATAACTATTTTCTGCCATCTAGTGGATAAATTTAAAGTAGACAGTTGAGTATATTTTGGAGATTAACATGAATGGCAATGTAGAAATGGCCCATAAACAGTACGTGCATGGTAGCTAATTGCACATGTATTATAAATACAATTGTTATTATATTTTATGAAATTTTATAAATTGAGAAGTTGTACAAATTAACTGAAACAGTAAATTCCAGTATTTGGGAGGACATGAGAGTTTTAGAATCTACCTATATTAGTATCTTATTTCTGCCCCAAAACTGTTTAAAAACAAGAGCTTTTACAAAAAAAGACTTTCATAGAACCGGATAATCATAGCAAAAATTTAATGGGTTTTTGGGAGACTTAAATGAGAAAAACACATGTGAAGTGATGATCTGTGTCCGTCACTATAGCTTGTATATATTATGAGATATTATATACTTGATGTGTTAGGTTCTTTGGTAAGGAATACATTTCTCATCACTCCCATCAATTGATTGGGAAAGCTGAGAGTCCGAGAAGACAGTACTTTGTCCTAGACTTCGCTATGAGTAAATAATGAAATTGCAAACTCAAGATCTATGTAAAATTTTTCACAAAATCCATGTTGCTAGCCTCATCTGACGTTGCTCTCAATCAAGGAAACTTGACTATGATGACACAAAGAGATAAGATATAAACTAAACACAGTTGTTGCTGAAAAGGATTTCAGTATTTATTGAAGTCTATGTCAGCTACAGCTAGTGCCAGTTGCCCATTTAATTTTCATTATATCTTTTGAATATTTGAGAATTTCCAAAAATTCCAACACAGCATCAAGAAACATGCTTACACATTGAGAACATCAGAGCTTTTGACCTGAAAGAATATATTATAGGTGATGTCCGTGACTTTCCTCTATTCTCAAGGAAGTAGCCTTCAGAGAACTTTAAGGTTAATGAATAATGTTGGCATATGTAAGATGCAGATGGTATATTGGGTTTCCAACAGACAACAAAACACTTGAGTAAAGGAGTTATTTAACTTCAACAGATAATTGATTTTTTTTCTTTGTAAAAGAAAAGAAAAAAGTAAACATAATAAATGAAATAATAAAAGATAATAATGTCCATATACTTGTTTATCAATTTACCTTAAGATATTGTGAAATTCCTTTGTTAGGTCATGTAAAGTATTGATAGTTTTGCTTGTTCTTACTTAGTTGAAATTTTACAGGAGAACGTTTAATTATTTCTAAAGACCAAATCATTTCCCAGATTTCAATAACCTTTAGGTACATAAATATCAAAGTAATTCATTCAAATGTTAGGGCTGATTCCACTATGTTAATTGCTGTGAACTGCTTCTCCTTCCTAGCTGAGTTCTGGTTTGTTTAATTTCCAACAGCTTGAAATGATGCTGGAGCCCAAGGTCTGGAGAGAAGCAGCTACTCAGGTGTTCTTTGCTCTGGGTCTGGGGTTCGGCGGGGTCATCGCCTTCTCGAGCTACAACAAGAGAGACAACAACTGCCACTTTGACGCTGTCCTGGTGTCTTTCATCAACTTTCTCACTTCCGTCCTGGCCACACTGGTGGTGTTTGCAGTTCTGGGGTTCAAAGCAAATATTGTGAATGAAAAATGCATCGCACAGTAAGGATCGTTAATTCCCATTAGCTTTGGATGACTTAGTTCTACGTTAAATATATTCACCGAACCCGAGGGCTGTGTGCTGTTCTTCTTTTCAGAAATTCGGAGATGATCCTCAAATTTTTGAAAATGGGAAACATCAGTCAGGATATCATCCCCCATCACATCAACCTTTCCGCTGTGACGGTGGATGATTATCATTTAGTGTATGACATCATTCAGAAAGTAAAAGAAGAGGAGTTCACAGATCTTCATCTCAACTCCTGTCAGATCGAAGATGAGCTAAACAAGGTTAGTAGTGGTGTCTGAGCCCTGAAGTGATCACTGTCCATTTAAAATATGCATGATATCCAAGGCATCTTTCAGGAAAAAGAGCTCTAAGATCCCCGTGGAAGGCTATATGGTCTCAAACTTCTCTGAGATTTCTTCTTCCCAGAGAATATGGTTACTTACAAAGGTTTGGTGTGCTTTAGAAAGCTATTTTGGTGATGGAGTCACACTAACATAAAATATCATTATAAATAAATTGATTTCTACCATAAAATGAATATTGATAACTTTCTTGCTATACTATGTAATTCAGAATGTGAACTGTGACTCATGACGTTTGACTGCATGAATGATATTTTAAATGGATATTTTGATAGTATGCTTAACAAGTCACATTGTCTTGTTTTTCCTTATCTTAATCATAAATTTTAATTAAAAAAGTAGTACGTGACCTTGTATTGTGTAAAGGAATATATAGTGGAGACATTTGCTAGGAATCACTTGCCGTATGTGGTTAATGTTCTTGAGTTTCAACATAATCATTTGCTTGACATTATGGCTGAACCCATAATTAAGGACTATAACATTGAATTCCATAAGAAAATACAATTAATTGCTAATTCACCCATCAAATACTTTGAAACTTACAGGTTATTTTCTGACTTTATGTAATAGCATAATCAACTTGCTGTTAGGTGAGATATTCAGTTTTTTTTATATAATTGTGATTTCAGAACTCAATATGTGTGGTATTCATTTTAAAAATAAACTCATGCTAATATTTTCTTACACACAAATTTTATTCTCTCTGATTAGAAACTTTGTGTTCTATTGAATTTTATTACTTCTTTTAACTGGAAATTCACTTTTTCACTTTATATGTTATTTTATTTGTTATTGATGTGTATTAACTTTACATAGTACTGAGACATAAGAACATTTTCATATAAGTAGTTATTAAATTTGAGCATAGTTTTTAGTTATTTTGTTTTCTTCCTGCTTTTTACTCTAACCCCTTCAGATACTGCTCTCTATTCCCCTCAAATGGTAAGCTTCTAACACACACACATATATACATATATATGTATATATATATATATATATATATATATATATATATATATATAAAATATTGGAACTACAAATGAGAGAAAACTTGTGATTTTTCTTATTCTGAAACTGACAATTTGCTTAATACAGTTATCTCAATTTTGATAATTTTTTTCTGAAAATGATATAACTATATTCTTTTAATGGCTGGGTATGGGATGTCCATTTTGCATATGTACCACAATTTCTTTGCCTATGTTGGTGAAAAACTCAGTTGCTTCCATACGTTAGCTATTGTTAACAGTGCTGAAATAATTGATGATATATATCTCTGTGATATGTAGAGTTGAAATCTTTAGCATAAATACTTAAGAGTCTGTAGCTTGTTTTCATGATTCTCTTTGAGGACCCTTCATAATTATTTCCATAGTGACTGCACTTTTTTACATTGCCACTAACAGTGTTTAAGGGTACCTACTCTTCACTTTCTCACCTGCATTTACTGTTATTAGTTTTCTTACAGATGGCTCTTCTGACTGGGGTGAGATAGAAACCCAATGTAGTTTGAATGTGCATTTCTCTGAAGGTTAGCAAGGTTAAACTTCTTTTGATTATTTTTATTGTAATTTGTATTTCATCCTTTGAGAGCTGTCTGTTCAGCAAATCATTTATCAATGAATTGTTTGACTTATGCTTATTAGGTTTTTTGAATTCTTTGTATAATCTAGATATTAATCCACTGTCAGTTCTACAATGAGCAAATACACCCTACCATTACCTATGCTATTTCTTCACTCTGTTTTCTTTACTGTGCAGAAGTGTTTTAATACCAGAAGCCCCCATATGTCAATTTCTGGCAATTTTTTTTCTTGAGCAAGTGAAGTCCTATTGAAAAAAATAATTGATTATACCTTAATCTTAAAGTCTTTGCCCTACTTCTTATTCTAATAGTTTCAGAGATTATGAAATTCAGCACATTAGCTCATTTTTTAAACCATGGAGATAGTAGTAGTTGAAATAGAAAAGATTATGATGTGGACATTTTAAGATTGAAAATTGACTTCTTATAATCCACTTATTTTCACATCCTTTCATTTTACATTTATAAACTTTTTAAAATTAAAATCCTTTACTACTCACAGTCAATATTTCCTTTTTTCTAATTGACTGAGCTAAATTATAGGTCATAATGTTTGCATATAGATTTGTAATTGTTTCTATGACAATAAATCTGTGTTTACATTGATAGTCTTTAACTAGGTTAAAAATATTATGCATCCTTTAATACAGTATTTTCCTTGGGATCTTAGAGAAATAATATGCAACGTGATGTAATTGTATACTCACTCGCTTCAGCAATTCTGACAGAGATTTCTTAGTTGGTCACTTCATTAATTCTCGGTTCTGTGGATAAGAATATCATTTAATATGAAGACTTAGGTCACTGTATTTATTATCAGCAGTTTCTGGTAACTTTTAGGGATTATTTTCTCTATGTTACTGAGAAATAGAGCCCTGATGTAATATTGCTGTGCTAGTCTTGCTGTTTTGTGCTTTACAGGCTGTTCAGGGGACCGGCTTAGCTTTCATTGCCTTCACAGAAGCTATGACACATTTCCCTGCTTCTCCCTTCTGGTCAGTGATGTTTTTCCTCATGCTGATAAATCTCGGACTTGGCAGCATGTTTGGAACTATTGAAGGGATCATTACTCCTATTGTGGACACCTTCAAAGTGAGGAAGGAAATTCTCACTGGTGAGATTCAAGTGTTTGACAATTAAACCAATACAGACCATTTTGGTGTTGGTGAGAGATTCATGATAGAAGGAGGAGAGTGTTCCATATTGACTCTCTCATTAATATAAATTTGATAGTATTTTATAACATATTAGGTATCATGTATAGGGGACCTGTATAATGTTATATTTAATTATTCATAACAAAAGTTAATGTGAAAAATTACCTATAGTAATGAAGTCTGAGAATGTTTATATAATTTTGTATACAAGTCAAATAATCATGTATGGAGTGGTTAAAATTAAATTCTTCACAACTAAAAAGGTGCTTGGTTGAAAATAGTGACCCCAAATCTACTAGTACTATACTTGACTAGGATGTGATGTTTCTAGATAGGATAGAAAATAAAACATTTTATCAACATGGTTAATTGCAAGTTCTGCATAGCTTCAACCTTGCATATGAGGAACATAAAGTCCATCTGAGACATACCTCAGAAACAGGTTAGTGAGTAAAGTGCCTGCTGCAGAAGCATGACGAACTGAGTTTCAATCCCCTGCAACCACTTAATAGCTGGACTTGGGGTGTGCACCTGTAATCCCAGCACTGCAGAAACAGAGACAGGGGAATCCCTGAGAAAGTTACTAGCTAGCTCTACTAGCCAAATCAGTGAGCTCTAGATTCAGTAGAGTCCTAGTTCACAAAATAATGTGGAGAATGACTGTGGTGAACATTGATCTTTGACTTCTGGACTCCACTTGCATACTTACATATGAGCACAGACACATACAAAAGTACACAGTGCATGCACACTAAACATACATATGCACAAAAGTAGTCCAACAGAAACTATATGAGCAATTCGAAGGTATAAAGAAGCCTCTTCCCCCCAAAGCAATAATACTGAGTTAAAAGTTGTTTGGATATTTTAGTCTTGTATCATGTGACACCCAGATAGAGATCATAATACAAACTTTTCATATTACATGAAGTTGAGTGAGATAGACTCACTTAAGTACATAGTCACAAAGAGAAAGATGGATGTTGAACTGCAAAGGCAAAGGAACTTGTCAGGGATCAGTGCTTTAGAAAACATGAATGGAGAAAAAAAGCACAGTAAGGAATCTAGCCATTCCAGAGGCCAACAATCATACTGGTGATACAGGATAAGACTGCATAAAAGAGGTACCTGTGATCTTGAACAAATTTCCCAGGATGCATATTCTATGTATGTATGTATGTATGTGTGTATGTGTTATCTTTCTATCATCCATCATTATAATCTTCCCTCTCCCTCTGCACTGAATTATTTTGTAATAATTTATGTATAAACAACTAAAACACACTATTCCTACTGCTTTAAGTGTGTGTTTGTGTGCATGTGCAGATATGCATATAAAACAACTTATTTTCAGCAATTTGTTAATTGGCTTTATTTAATTAATGTCCTCAGATAAATCAATAAACTTATTTTCAGCTATTTGTATGTATATTATGATCAGATGAACAAAATTTGATAAACCTCTTTACATTTTACCTGAAAGTAGTTTCTTCTTTTGAATAATATCACTGTCCTGCTTGAAATTTAGATTGTAATTTTTGTATTATTATCTCCTGCCCCATACTAAAGCAACCCCTTCCTGAAGGAAAGGTTATGAAAGATTAAGAGAAAAGAAAAGTCTCAAAGAAAAGAAAGATCAAAAGATAGTCATTGATGACTCTCTATTACTGTAAAACATAGATAAGGAATCATTCATTAGCAGTTCTCTAACAAATTATGGGTGCTAACACCTAGACTGCCCTTTCTTCATATGCACCTTAGATTCTAGAGTGTCACCAGTACAGCAACAACGCTGTGGTCTATAGAGTCAGATTGATGTGGGTGAAAATCTCAGGTCTGCTACTTCTACCCTGTGACTTTGAGGACAAATAGTTAAACTCCTCAGAAACATGGCTCTAGTATCTGCAGAATGAACCTAACACTATATTAACGTAGAGGTTAAACAATTAACATAGATGATTGAAATTTATTGTACACTGTGACAAACAATTACATTTAGGATGCAATAGACTTGAACATAAAGACTGCTTTTCCCTTTCTACATATGACATTTCTTTCTATGGGATGCAACTCAAGAAGTGACACAGTACTTATAATAAGATGACGATAATAAGTCTGTATAACTCATGTGTATTGAGGTTATTGGGGAAGTCTCATATAATCTAATGTAGACATCTGCTCTCTTCTCTCCTGGACTGCCCTGGTCTACCCCTTTTGGTTTTTTTCACTCGTTAAAGGGGTATTGACCGATCCTCCTTTAAAGGGGTATTGAGCAATATATAGAATATATTGCCCATAGAAAATGATAAAACTTAAGACATGTTTTAAATGTAATGATTATGAATTTAAAAAGGACTTGACTTTGAGTAGCAGCTTACTTTTTCATGTATTTCTTTTCTCCAGTTATTTGTTGCCTTCTTGCATTTTGTATTGGTCTGATATTTGTGCAGCGCTCTGGAAATTACTTTGTTACAATGTTTGATGATTATTCTGCGACATTGCCTCTGCTAATTGTAGTCATCTTGGAGAACGTTGCTGTCAGCTTTGTTTATGGCATAGATAAGTAAGTATATTTGACTACATGCACTCATTTTCATTTCTATTTGAAAAGCCCAGTTACTGATATCCCTTTCATTTAAAACGAGAGAGAAATGAAAAGAGAAAATTCTTTACCAAGTAAAATACTTAGCAGGCTCTTATTTATTCGACAGTTTACTAAAGTGTATTTCCCATTACATGAGTGGTTAAGAATTATTTACACTATTAGATCGTGTAGATATCTGGTACTTTAGTTTAATTCTGCTTATCAAAGAGTAACTTCCAAGATCTAATGAGTATTGGCTGCTTTGAAAAGACCTTTAGTTTCACTGAGGAGTTATTGTGGCTTCCATTTCACAGGTGGGGAAGTTAGGAAAACAGAAGGAGACTTGTTCATCACCTACCAGAACAGCAGCAGACTTGGGGTGCATAGTCTTTTCTACTTAATTTTTTAATGAGACAAATATATTTTTGAATGCCTCATAGTATTAGAAAGATTGGAGGAAATAGCTTGCTCTACTTGAGATATATGTACCATCTACTTCTCACAAGCATCACATGGAGCCGGGTGTGGTGGCACACACCTTTAATCCCAGCATTTGGGAGGCAGAGGTAGGAGGATCACTGTGAGTTCGAGGCCAGCCTGGAAGTATCGAGTTCTAGTTGAGCCTGGGTGAGAGTGTGACCCTACCTCAAAAACAAACAAACAAAAAAACATAGAAACATTATTTGAATTCATTATGTAGCTAAACCCATGACTTAAGCATCTTTTTGATGTGAAAATAATACATAATTGATGTGAAAAGGAACATAAGACTAATTTCATGTGATACAAGATCTTTGAAGCATCAATCCAATATATTTAACATCTTAAGGTTAATATCTAATTGTCATATGTGGGTTCAGTTTTAATAATATCATGAAGTGAATGGGAGTCTTGTGTAAAGTGGGATATGAGCATCCTCAAGTCACATAAAGAATATTTTGAGTAGTGAATGAGTATTTGGACAGGGTTGACAATGGTTTTATTTTTCTTGTAAAAAGTTCAACAGGAAGACAAGGAAATTGCTTTAATAGTCTGGCATAAATGAACACTTATGATTTATATAAACACTTGGTGAATAGCAAGTAAGTGTGTAAAAGTCATTCCAGGTGATGTCATCTTTGGAAATGCTAATTAAAACAGAAATGAGAGATTTCTACAGGCACATTAGAATGACCAATATGTAGATCACCAGCCACACAAAATGCTGCTGAGAGTGTGAGACAAAAGGAATGTTGTTCGGAGCTGATGGAGGTATGAAAGAGTGCAGCCTCTCTGGAAGGCGGCTTTCATGAGTCAATGCAAAGATAATTTGTGAGTAAACTTAAGAAAAAAATAAAAGGAACACAAATCTGTAAGCACAATTGTTAATTATGTGAGAATTAGAATAAAAAGGATTAAAAAATAATGAAGAAATAATAAAGAATATAAGAAAAAAGGACAAAAAAGTTAAGAAAATTTGATTTAACATTTGGATTATATATGTATATACATGAATATACATGTATGTTATAATTTAAGAAATTAAACTCAAATAAGAGGCAATGAGTATGTTGAAAAGTCACACAATACTCTTGAAAATAATATTAGACATAATAATAATCAGTATCAGAAATAGTCTAGGTTAAATATTTCAAGAAAATAGAAAAAATGAATATTATTGCAAAAAATAAGACACTATCTCTTTTGATATAAGAAAATTATGTTAAGAGAAACATCTAATTGTTGATGTAATTTATGCAACTATATTATGTTGCTAAACATAATTATGATATCCAGAGAAAGAAAATCTACCTCAAATCTACTTAAACTAGCATTCGATACACTGACCACAGTCATTTAATTACAGACATGAAAGAACCAAGGAAGCTGTGTGATCTCACTGAAGAATCCATTACAGAAATAAGTTTAGACAGGATATAAAAGGAAACATCAGTATGAAGCCTGTTGGGCAGGCAGTGCAATTCACTTTTTGATAAATACAAAGGGATATGATAACTTTGTAATGACTAGATACCTGTTCACACTGTATATCTAAAAAGGTTGAATTTCATTTCATATAACTTGCACCTCAATACCCAGACTTTAAAAGATGCATTAGTTTCATCTTGTTTCTATAGGACTATGTACAATTTATGTTTGATAAGGGGTCAGATATACTTGTGAAAACCACAATGGTGATTCCATCAGAAATCCTGACTGGGCAGCTCATGGACAATGTCTAGAGCTGATTCTATTGAACATAGGAGTAAATAGCAAACATGGGGGCGGATAGACCTAGAGATTATGAACAAGCTCCATACCTGTCCAAGTGGAATTTCCTTCAATTACAAGGGATTACAAAAATAAATGAGAATGCAGAAAATATCACCAATTAGTAATATCTGATTTTATTAAGGAACCATTACCATTCAAAATTGATATATGTTTTATATACTGCAAATATTACATTCATCATGTAAGTTGTCATTAGAAGACTTTCCAATAATTAGCTTATAAAATTTTTCACTAAGTGAAAATTATAGTAGTTTCATTTCATTTTATAAATAAATGTTCCTTATTGATGTCATATTCCAACATGAATGTTTAATCAGCACACAATGTCATAAGGAATTCAAAGCTAAGTTTCTGTGCATTATTATTATCTGCACATTTTATATAGAGTAATGTAAGCTTAAGAATAACTAAATAATTTCTTTTCACTCAGGTTTATAGAGGACCTAAAGGAGATGTTAGGATTTACTCCGAGCAGATATTACTATTACATGTGGAAGTACATTTCTCCTCTCATGCTGCTGTCCCTGCTAGTGTCTAGCGTTGTGAACATGGGATTAAGTCCTCCTGGTTATAATGCATGGGTTGAAGATCAGGTAAAACACACTAGCAAGAAACTAAGTTTTTTTTAAAGTAAATAGTATGTCACTATAGATAAAGTTGTGTAATCTTTCTGTTCTTTAAAGATGCTATTTTTTGTTTAGGGAATTTATGAGTTATGATTTGTGCCCTTGATGTCTGTAATATGTATATATATAAATGGATGAACAAATAGGACTCACCACTCACCTGTTTTGTCCTTGTGAAACCAAACCATCTTACCAATGAAGAATTGATGGCTTCTGGGCCTTTAGCTCTAGACACATATTACACTTCCCAAAACATAGTATCTGAATAAATTCATTAAATTATCTCTGCCACTTCACACATCAGTGAAAATGTACATAAACCATAATTTAAAGTAAGTAAATCTTGAAATAAAAATTTATAGACATTTTCTGCTAACAGTGACTATCTAAATTTCTGTTTTCACATGGCATTGACCATGAGATATACATTGGTTGTTAAAAACAATCATCATGAGGCCCTGGGATACTCTCTCTCTCTCTCTCTCTCTCTCTCTCACTCTCTCTCTCCTTCCCTCTCTCCCTCCCTCTCTCCTTTCTTCCCTTTCTCCTTCTCTCTCTCCCAAGTGTGGTGGTGGACTCCTTAATCCCAGCAGTCTGGGAAGGCTGAGGTAGGAGGATTCCTGTCAGTTGGAAGCCAGCCTCCTGAGACTACATGGTGAATTCCAAGTCAGCCTGGGCTAGATCAAGATCCTACCTCAAATAAATAAATAAATAAATAAATAAATAAATAAATAAATAAATAAATAAATAAATAAATAAATAAATAAATAACATGTTTATTTTAACTATTGTACATGCCAGCTAGCTTTATCAAAGCTCTTGGGTGACAGAAAAATTTAATTTCAGTTTTCAGATTTTTGGAAGGTAATATGGCACATGAACCAGACATATTGCTTAAAATAGCAGAAGTCTTCTAAACCTAACCACTGAAACTTATGCTGATTTATTTTCTTAGTTTCCTAGGTGAAATAGGAAGTTCTTTTGGTTTTTCCTGGTCTGATATATACATTTCATTCACCTTGGAGAGTTGAACTTTCTGTCTCTCTGTCTCTGTCTGTCTGTCTGTCTCTGTCTCTGTCTCTCTCTCTCTCTCATTGGTTTCTTCCAAGCATCTTGGTGTCAGTGCAATAAATGCTAAGATACAGGAGTAAAATGGCAAGGGTCTTATGACTAATTGTAGATTTTGCTGACTTTCCACTAAGTTTTGTCATTCAAAGTAAATCAACACACTAGCACAGACTTCCTAGTCTCCAAACCCAGGTCTCTTGGGTATAACATAGAAAGACTAGTAACTGGTATGTTTTGGCTTTTCCAGGCGTCTGAGGAGTTTCTGAGCTACCCTGTGTGGGGGATGGCACTGTGCTTCTCTCTGATGGTCCTTGCAATCCTCCCGGTCCCTGTTGTCTTCCTTATCCGTTGCTGCAACCTTATAGACGACACATCTGGTAACTTGGCATCTGTGACCTACAAGAGAGGAAGGGTCCTGAAAGAGCCAGTCAACTTAGAGGGCGATGATGCCAGCCTCATTCATGGAAAGATACCAAGCGAAATGTCATCTCCAAATTTTGGTAAAAATATTTATCGGAAACAGAGTGGCTCACCTACACTGGACACTGCTCCCAATGGACGTTATGGAATCGGCTATTTGATGGCAGATATGCCAGATATGCCCGAGTCTGATTTGTAGCTGGGACAAAAGCACAGGTTGTGTTTGGTTTGTTTTTTTTTCTCAATGAACTGTGGCTCTGTGACTGGAAGCATCAGGCTTCACTTACCAGAGGGCCATCTCAGGTGTTCCATGGCTGTGATCTTTAATCCGGACAGTTTAAGAGTGTTGCTTTGGGTTATTTGATTTAATTCTGTACAGAGAGGATTATGGCCAAAAACTTATAATGACTGAGGTCCATGTTTGTTGAGATTTTTCTAAAAGTACTTTTGGTATATTTTCCAATATTTCTATCTCTTGAAAAAAAACCACAGGTTTTACCTCAGTTTCTAATAATTTCTGGATTTAATAGTATTGGCAATCCAAAAATTGAATACCTTATACCTTCAGGATAACACCCAGTATTAACAATGAGCAGCTGTGTGAGTCGGTGCCTCATAGAATATTACCATGATATATCGTGTATATAGGCTGGGTTTATTTTGGAAGCATTGAAACATGATTAGGCACTTAGCTGAAGAAACCTGCAAAATATTTTCTTATGTAATAGCTGTATAGAGCAATAGTATCAAAGAATAGGAAGGCACTCATGCTGGGATGAAAGGTTAGGCTGAGTGATTGAGGATCATGGGTGATGGCTGTATATTTTGTGTAAAATAGATGTGTGAAAATGATCTAAGATTGAGTCACTCCACGCTCTCAAGAATTATGCAGACTCTGCAGTTCTTATGCCGTGTGCCTAAAAAATCTACTTAAAATTTATTGTCGTCTCAAGATTACTCATAGTATATTTATACAATATACTTGCAATGTATATAGATGTACATTAGTACTCTAAGTACTGATTTGAAAACTTGAAGCAAGATGGCATTTTATTTCATACATTTCTGTTTTGCTTCTGTTTTATGCAAATATAAATCCTTTTTTAAGTGATTGTTAAAATCATATGGCATTACATTTTAATCTACAAATAAACAAAGTTTAAAAAATGACATTTGTTTTTTTTTATTGATTTTCTTTGAGTCACCTGAAAGTGACTGTTTTTTTTTTTTGTACCACCTGAGCCTGATTATCTCGCATCTCAGCAAGCAGTTGAACATTTCAAATAATCATCATGTTCCAAGAGTGAAGGACAGGTTGTTTTATAAGGCTACCATCACTTTAGAGACAGAGGACAAGTCAAGTGTTATGGGTGAAAAGTTGTTTGAATATTGACCCACAATACTGAAAAATGCACATAGCTCCCTGGAAACCTCGTGTGCAGTTAGTGTTGTCTTTAGAAATACTTTCACTGAAGTTATATTTATACCACCCTGTAATCATGGTAGCTTATTGTTCTATTCTCAATTTGCCTATTTGGCTTTTTTTTTTAAATTCCACATATACGTGAAATTTAGAAATGTTTTTAATTACAAATAGTAATATCTCCCTTTTTAAAGGCTGAATAATACCCCATTGCACATAAATCCTTCACATGCCCTTACTTGGGGAAAGTAAGTCCTAGAGGGTAGAAAACAGCAAACAAGTTCTTCTCCTTTGGCTTCTTCCATGGTTTCAATTATTTATTTGTTCTTCTAATTATTATTCATTCTTCCCTCAGCATCTGTTAACTAAAATGTTGAGCTAAGCATGAGGTTCACAACTGTGATTCCAGCATTCACTGAGCCAAAGCAGGAGAATTGCTGCAAGTTTGAGGCCAGACAGATGAGATCTAGTCATGCCTGTGCTGCCAAGAGACCCTGTCTCAAGATGTAAACAAATAATATATAAATGTCTTATTCTTAGATCTAAGCCAAATCATTACAATAATCAGAAAACGATTATTATCATTCTTTCACTCTTTTACTCTACATTGCCAGCGATACCCCTTAAATGTTCTTTCCCAGATGTTGTAGGATTTGATTTAAAAGAGTAGTTTAGGGGCTGGAGATATTGCTCAGTGGTTACAGCACTTGCCTGCAGAGCACAGTGACTCAGGTTCAGTTCTCTAGTACTCCATGTACACCTAGACGCACAAAGTGGCACATGCATCTGGAGTCTGCAGTGGCTTTAAGCCCTGACACACCCATTCTCTTTGTCTGTCTCTCTTCTCTCTCTTCTTGCAAGTAAAAATATTTGCCCACTAAATAATGTAACTCATTATGGACAATAAATATATATTTTAAAAAAAATACTTTGAAGCATCCTTTTCTGTACTCTAGAATTTGAAGTCACTTTTCTCTTTTACTATATAGTTGGCATAGAAAAAGTAATGTCTGTTTCCAAGTGTGAAGTGGCCTGAGGAGCACCCACCCCACTAGCAGAATGGCTAGTGTGAAATGAAAGGATGAGGGAGGGTGTGTGCTCCCTGGTAATCTGTAAGAGTCGCTGCAAAGGAGCTGATTCCAACACTTCACTCTTGTGACTAAAGCAGTAACAAATATGGCTGAGCAAGTGTCTCTTAAGTAAAGAGTGGAGTCTTTAGGGTATTTGCCCAGGAGTGATATAGCTGGATCAAATAGCAGATCTGTTTTCATTTTTTAAGGGCTCTCCATACCAATTTTCATGGTTGGTGTATAAGTCTGCTCCTGCCAGCAGTGAGTAAAGGTGGTTCCTCTTTCCCCACAGCTTCACCAGCATTTGGTGTCATTCTTTTTTTTTTTTTTTGATATATGCCATCCTGACTGGAGTAAGATGAAATCTCTGAGTCGCTTTTTTATTTATATTTCTCTGATGACTAAAAATGTTGAACTAAATCCAGAACAGGTGGTCTTCCTAAACAAACCCATAATTCCAACAAATTTGAGAAAGTAATTTAAAAAAAAACTTGCAACAAAAAAATATCTAGGACCAGAAACCTTCATTCAAGAACTAAAGCATTTCTTTTCAAATAATTTTGCACAATTTAAAAAGAGGGAATGTTCCCAAACTCCTATGAGGCTAGCATTAATCTAATACTTAGACTAATAATAGAGACCCAACAAAAATAGTAAATTATTGATTGATATCCTTTATGAGTTTAGATGCAAAAATTCTCAATAAAATCCTTGCAAACCAAATTTAAGAACATATCAAAAGCATCATCCAACTCAATCTATTAGGTTTCATCTCAGGGATTCAGAGATGGTTCTACAAATGATAAATATAATTCATCACATAAATAAACTTAAACAGGAGAATCATGATTCTGCAGTAGGTGCAGAAAAGGCCCTTGACAAAATACAACACCCTTCATGATAAACTAATGGGAGAAAGAAGGGATGGAGGGAACATATCTCAACATAGTATTTAAATGCACCTAATGCCCCATTCAGGTCTGCAACAAAACAGGGTTGCCCACTCTCACCATTGCTTTTCAACATAGTCCTTGAAGTTTTACCTCAAGCAATAAGAGAGGAGAAACAAATAAAAGGGATACACATTGGCAGGAAGACCTCAAACCAGCCCCATGTGCAGATGACATGATTTAGTATATAAGGGACCTAAATGTCTCCATTAAAAAAAAAAAAAACTTCTAAAGTTGATAAATTCTTTCAGTAAAGTGGCAGAATACAAAATCAAAGCACAAAAAAAATTAGTAGCCTTCCTATACGCCAAAGGTAAACATATGGAGGGAGATAAGCAATGCTATCCCCACTTTCAATAACCACAAAAATTAAATACCTTGAGATATTACTAATCCAGGAAGTGAAGGACCTATCTATACAAAGAAAACATAAAAGTACTGAAAGAAGAAATTTATGATACAGGAAGATGGAAAGACCTCCTATATTCATGGATTGGAAGAATTAATGTTGTTAAAATGGCCATCCTATCAAAAGCATTATACAGATTCAATGCAATTCCAATAGAAATTGCAACCACGCTCTTCACAGAGATAGAAAAAATAGTCTCAAAATTCATATGGAAGAACAGAAGGTCTCAGCCAAAAATATCCTCAGCAAAAAAAAAAAAATTGCATCTGGAGGTATCACCATACTTGATTTCAAGATGTATTACAAAACCAGAGTAACTAAAAGAGCATGGCACTGGTACAAAAATCAGTCACACAGATCAACAGGATAGAAAAGAAGACCCCTCTCTATAACCAAGCAACTACAGTTACCTCATCTTTGACAAAGGAACCAAAACTACACACTAGAAAAGTCAGCATCTTCAATAAATGATACTGGAGAAATTGGATAGCAAATGTAGAGAAATGAAATTAGATCCACTTCTCTCACCCTGCACAAAAGTCAACTCCAAATGGATTAAGAAAAGACAAGGAGAACATGTATAACATGTATGTTATAGGGAAAGACTCCCCGAATAAGACCCCAGTAAGTAGCCCAGGAAATTAGATTGACACTAACCACTGGGACCTCATGAAGCTTAAAAGCTACTGTCCAGAAAAGTAAACCATCCATAGAGTTAAAAGATGGCACAGAATGTGAGAAAATCTTCACCATCTATACCTCTCACAAAGGTTAAATCTTATTCTTGTCAGGTAATAATTGCATATATTTATAGTG
>PVHP010003810.1:0-75717 GCA_004024765.1 Zapus hudsonius
TCTAAGGCACCAGCAGGTGTTTATCACATCTGTCTGGCCCAGTGTGCCCACATCGTGCATTGTTCACTTTCCTCATCACCATGACTAAATACATGACAGAGGCAACTTAAGAGAGGAAGGATTTATTTTGGCTCACAGTTTCAATCCATTGCAGGGGAGAAGGCATGGCGGAGTTCATCGTGGTGACAGCACATGTTTGAGGCTCCTCACATCTTGGTAGAGCAGAAAGCAGAGAACACCAGCCAGAACTGGAAGTATAGATCACCTTCGAGTCTCTGCCCCCTCCCCACACTGACTATTCAGTAACCTGCTTCTTCCAGCTAGTTCATACGTCCAAAAGATTCTACAACCTTTCAAAATATTGCCACCAGCTGGGAATCAAATTCACGTTCACATGGCTAAGGGTCTTAGCCCAGGATGGTAACCTGGGGTTTCTCTATGTTCCTGGCTGAACTGGAAGTTTAACCTGGAACAGGTAATCTGTTTACCAGGCTTAAATTCATTCAGGACCAGAGTTCAGGAACATGTGGCAACACAAAAAACGGGCGGTGACTGCGGCAGGCCCTCCCTTGGCATGGTACTCCCGCCAGATCCCATGTGTAAGCCCCTCCAAACCACGGGCATGTCCTTCTCCTGTGGGTTTGTGCACACAGAGCCAGTGAGGCGCTGGCAGGGCGTCTGGAGGAAGCGTTAGAACTTTATTAGCTTAAGTATTTTACCAGAGTCTAGATTACATCCAAACCTGGAAGTTTTCATCAGCAGCCTTGGAGGGGCTGTCCTGCACTTCAGTCGAAAGGCAGGCTGTGCCAGTTAAAGCTGAGAACCAGAAAACAACCATGTAGATTTTGAAACTTGTACTGGATGAGATTTTCCATGCCTTTCTGCTACGCAGACAACCAGCAATGCTGCAGAGATAGGCCAAATCCAACCCCAGAGGACATTGGCTCTTGCTGAATTAGTGGCCCTCCTTATCTTGAAAAGAAGCACCACGCTGGATTGTACTTAGGTGCAAATTTAACTTGGTTAAGTGCTAAGTTGCTTGACCTCTCTGAGCCCACAGCCCCTCATCTATCTAAGTGTTGGCGGAGGGAGGTTAAACTAAACCAACACTGGCATCCTTTGTGTGGGAAATTATCATTCCACAGAATGAAAAATCCAACAGCATGGAGAGGAAAAAGACCATGGGCTATGGGCACAGCCTTTGGTTGAATCTCAGCTCTGTCACTCAGTGCATGGTCTCAGTTGACTGGCTATCCAGCTTTGACTCTCGGTTTCATTATCTATAAAATAGGCTTCATAAAACTATGCTAAGCGTGATAGTTTGGATATAAAATGTCACCCATAGCCTCAAATATTTGTGATTATGCTTCTTACTTAGTCCCTAGCTGTTGGAGTCTTTGGGAGGTAGATACTTACTGGAGGAGGTGTGTCACTGGGGGAGGGTTGGAATCCTGAAGTTTATTAGATTCACCCTTCTGGGTGTTGAGAGCTAGCTCACTCTGAGACTCTCTGATGCTGTGACAAGATGTGATGCCTTGGTGTCTGCTCTGCCATGCTTTCTCCACCATGATCAAACTTCCCCTCAAAACTATAATTTGCAATAAATAAACTCTTCTTCCTGGCTAGATGTTTTGTCCTAGCAACGTGAAATTAAATGCTACACTCAGAAACCTTGTGAAGGATTCAAAGGTGAGCAGAACATCTGGCACAGGGCAGTCATTTAATAAAAAACAGCTCGACAAACATTTATTGTGTGCATATGATATGCTGTGTCCTATAAACTAACTTCTAGAAAAATAGTGGGAAACAGACTAGGCATCACCTCTGACCTCAAAGATTAAATAAAGCCTTGGATTTCCATTTGTCAATGCATCGTTGTCATATGAGAAGATCCACCAAGGATAGTAATAGATGTGTAACAGACATAATAAATGTCATTTCCTTTCCCAACTATCTATCAGCCACGACACCAAGGCCATCATTTCCCCAAATGTTTCTTGCATTAGTCTTTCTCACAGATCACTGAGGAGAATTCACCACCCAAACTATTTCCCACCAGGTTAATGTTCCAATAACAGAGGTCTCGGAGAGATTAGCTTCTTTCACTTGCAAACCATGCATAAAAGAACTCCTGCCTGTTCCTGGAAGTGGGAGGCAAGTCTCTGGATGCATGCTGCCAAGCTCATAAGTGCTCATCTCTGCTGATGGTAGGCTTGATGGAGCAACACGTCCTGCTGGAGTCGTCCATCATCCCCCAAGCTGTGTAACTACAAGGAATGAGGGCTTTCTGCCCAATCTGACACCACCTGGCGCCAGCTTGATGTGGGGGCCCCAGGATAGCATGCCAACTAGTGCTGAACATGTCAGAGAGCCAAAAGATGGGAGAAATCTCACTCCAGTCTTGTGGAACTTTTAACTTTGTTAGACAAGTGATCTTTGGCAACTGAGAAAATGTGATCATACCTCCTCTAACATCAGGCCCGTTTTCATATTCCTAAGGGAGAATTGCCTCAGTTTGACCTGTGCATGGTACCTGGTTTCTATTTATATCAGATGATACAAATGTTCTATCACTCATTAATTTATTTTGCTCTGCAGATGTTCTGTAAGCACATATCACAGTCCCGTCTTATTTCCCCGAGACAGAGTCTCTCACTGAACTGGAACTCACAACTTTTGAGTTAGATTATCTGACCAGGGAACCCCAGCAATCCTCTTGTCTCTTTTCCCCTCAGAGCTGATGTTACAAGCATGCACACATGCACGGACATGCATGGATGCTGGGGATCGAACTTATATCCTTATGATTCAGCAAGTACTCTTACCCTCTGAGCCATCTCTCCATCCCCCCATGCATTCAAATCCATCATGTAGTTTACATATCTAAGTCGGTCTTTGTTCAAGTCTTACCATCTCATGCCTGTATTACCGTAGTGACTGGCTATGTGCCTGTCTTGTTTCAGTCATTCACACATTGCTGCCAAACAAGTGACAACATTGCTTCCAAGTTGAAAACATTAGGAGAGGCTATGGTCTTCTGCTTAAGGAATTGTTTCCTTTTGCATAAAAATTTGTGGAAAGAAGTCTGTTTTCTGTGTGTTTCTGAGGGTTCTGGCAGCCATCTTATGATTGTGAGGAGCTGGATGTAGCCGACTTATGCCAGTTTGCCTGGGATTTTCACACTGTTAAATAAAAGTCTAACTAAATGTCCCTTCAGTCCCAGTGTGGCTGGAAAGGCTGGTTGTCCTTGGAGACTGATAGTTTTGATTGAGAATTTCCCTCATAGGCTCATGTGTTAAAGACTCATTCCTCTCCTTGGTACTCTTGGAAGGTGTCAGAAACTCTTTAAAAAGGCGGGATCTAGCGGGAGGTTTTAGGTTATTGGGTCAATGTGTTTTTGAAGGGAAATGTGGTGTGCTGTTCTCTTTCTTTTCTGTTTCCTTTACATCTAGGAGGTGGCTCTCTTTGTTCCGCCATGTGCTACGACCATGATGTACTGTTACAGTCCAAAGCAATGGCGCTGATTGATCATGACTGAAGCCACCACAACCGTGAGCCAAAATAAACCTTTTTGTCTTTATAAATTGATTATCTCTGGCATTTGTTAGAGTAATGAGAAAACTGCCCAACACAGAGACATCTGGCACAAGGATCCCAACAAAGGAAATGATGTGAAAATCTGAAAATCTCAATGACCATTGTTGAACTACAGCCCAAGATGAGGTTGTCCTTTTCAGAGTTCTTTGTTGTGAAAATTAACAAAATGTCTTCATCGCCTTCACCATGCTTTGTTACTCACACCTGACAGCTTCCTAATGAATACAGCACTCAAAGCCTTGTATCTGTGCCCTAATATCCCTTCTCCTGCTGTTCATCTCCCTCATTCCTGCCCTTCACCCATTCGAACCCAGTGTGAATTACTTACGAAACCTGGAGTGCACCATGGACGTGTGCACCTCTGTGTTTTCATTATTGCCACTTTCTTTCCCCCTGAAATACCTTCCCTTTTCCCCATCACTGAAAAATTCCTTTGTGTCCCTCAAGGCACTGCTTACCAAACTTCCTTTTTTCTGAACTGAATTTCTAAAACTGCTAGAAGAAAATGTAGGGGAAACTCTTCATGATGCAGAAATGAGTAGAACTTTCTAATTAAGACTCTGACTACCCAAGAAATAAGGTCGACAACTGGTCAGTGGAACCTCATGGGATTAAAAGCTTTCTATACAGCAAAGGAAATAGTTAACCACGTAAAGAGACAGCCTACAGAATGGGGAGAAATCTTTGGCATCTGACAGAGAACTAATATCTAGCATATACCAAGAACTCAAAAAGAACTGAAAAACTAAACAACATCAAAAAATTCACCCAATTAAAAATGAGAATGAGTAACAAAGAGAATTCTCACAAGAAGAAATAAATAGTAATGACCAATAAATAGCTTCATGGTAAAAAGTTGCTTGGTTATGTTTATTCTAACAGTCTCCTGTGAAAGGCCATGGTCACGAGAAGATCATGACAGAACTAGAAATTTTAACAAAGAGAGGAGAGATTTGCTAATGACTTTATCCCCATGATAAAAATATCTGGAGGGGCTAGAGAGATGGCTCAGTGGTTAAGTTACTTGCCTCCAGTGCCTAAGGCCCTGGGTTCAATTCCCCAGGACCCACATAATGAAACCAGACCCACAAGGTGGTGGCCCTGGTGCATTCTCTCTCTCTCATCTCTCTGCTTGAAAATGAATAAATAAAATATTTTTTAAAATATCTGGAGATATACAGAGGTGTTTTTCAGTCTCTGATGCCCATCTTGCAGAGAAGGGAAAGAACCATTGTATTAGAGCCTCTGGTAATCTAACTAAGGCTATAGGGTAATTGAAATGGCAAATGGTGGCCCGTGGGTCATGTTCACTTCAAGTGAAGATTTTGCTTGGTTTGTACAGTCTTGAAGAAATACAACACTTTGAAATATTACATGAAGATAAAGATAATCATCTCATTGCTTCTGACTTACAGCAAGCATTCATCTTGCCAGAAGGTGCTCTGCAGGCTGGTTAGTGGAGAAGAGTCATCAGTGGTCTTACCCAGCTGTGGATCACGTGTGCTACAACCATGACCTACCAAGCAAGCTACACCCTGGTGCAATAGTGGTATGGCTGCTTTGGGAGTAACCAACCGCTTTCTGATGGGACATTTAGTTCTATTCCACAGGAGCGAATTTATGCCCAGGCATATATAAACCTGTTCAAAAGACCATGGTTGGGGAAGTCACAGGCCCTAGGGGAGAAGCTATTACTGTTGTTTCACTTCATGGACATGTCAAACTACCTTCTAAACAGTTATGTTTACACCCATAAAAAGTGAGAGAGTGAGTTTTCCCAATATCAGAGGCATGAAGGAGAAGTGAGAACACTATAAAACTATTTCTCCTGTAAAAGAGAAACTAACATGGATTTGGTATGAGTTGAGAATTCAAGGTCCCTCCCTGTACCCCACAGAAGTAGGATCCTGTGAGTAGCTGGTAGCAAGTGCAAAGCAGGGCTCATTCAAGGTGGGACATTTGGAAAGCGCTCCAGGAGCTAAATGAAAACAACTGGCACACGATTTCAAGTTTGGATCCAAAGCTGTCTGGCAACTTTATCCAAAGCAGGAAGAAAAATTTCAGCACACACCAGACTTGAAAAATAATATGTATTTAGTCCAGGAAAAATACTTCCTTTCGTTTGTTCAGTGCTGTGTGGTTTAAGTCTCCTTCCGCAGAATTAGCCTGGTCCTTCCTCATTGCTCTGGGAAAAGAGGGCCATAGGTTGGTCTATGATCTGTGCTACAGAGGAGGAAACAGTCCATGGAAGTTAAAGTCACTTGGACTCCTTACTTTTCCAACTTTACCCCCAGGCAGCTAATTGGCCATGAAGTAAGAAATTCCTCCAGAGAGCTCATCAGTCACACCTCCCTTCCTTAAGGCTTTCCCATCAGGAGGTCTGCCTACTGGAGCAGGCCATGGGGTAGGTCAGTGTCTTTCTTTTTGCCTAACTTAGATCTTTTTCTCCTCAACAAAAGCCTGATTCTTCTTCCAATTTAGAGCCTGGACAGGTGGTCGCCATCTTCCAGAAAGGCCCCTTGTGGACTTCAAGCTTGTTATTAAGTTGACTCTTCATCTATTTCATCTCCAGACAAAATAATTGACTTAACCTTTCCCTCAAATGACAACTACCCTCTTGAGAATCAAACACCCCTTTCATGTAAATGGAGAATTTCAGAACGGCTGGCTCACTTAACAAGCCCCCCCCCCCTTCTTTAAAAGCTCCTCTTTCCAAAAGCGGGAAGGCTTTTAGTAAGTGAGCTCTTCAAGTAGCCCATTAGCTCTCTGAAAGGGTCAGCAAGAAATACAGTTAGACCTTTGACCTCAGACCTGAGGCTTTGAAAAGAAGAGAAAGGCCAGGCTGGAAGGCGATCTCCATCTCACTTCCTGTCACTGGGCACCAGCATCAACTGCTCCCTTAAAAAGAGCAATCCAGGGTCCTAGGGTTCTCTTGAAACTTCTTTTCATTCTCTGGCCCCATCCCATCTCAAATCCCAAAGTCCACTGCTGACAATACCTGGAGAAAGTTACATTAACTTGACTAATTCTTGGAGCACAGAAAAGACATGTGATGAGTTTCAGCTATTGTGACTTGAACTGTCTTTCCAAATGGCCACTTCAACAATTACCTTTCAGCATTCCCATGTCCTTTGCTCTGAAGGAGAATGGACAGTACTGTGTATTCAGTGGTCACTGTGAGACTCACACAAAGTCCAGATAACTGTGTCATGTTTTGTCAGTGGATAGGTGTATTAACATCACCACTCAGTCACTTCAGTAAATGTCTTCCAGCCCAGCAGATGTCAAGAAGAAGAATGAGATTGTCTCAGTTCAACTGCCCCAAACTGGGCCCCTGTTGGAGAGGCCTGTGGAGAGCTTCTGGCATAGCCCCCTTCTGTTCTGGCACACCAGTAAGTTGAGGCATTAAACAAGCTCTTGAGGGAATCACTTTTATCACTGTGCCTCAGTGTTTCAGCTGACTTACTGTGATCAGAGCCCGTGGCTCTTGATGGCTGTTCACAGAGGGAAGGCTCAACAGAAAGCCTGTCCCTGGGGCCCTTCCTGTCTATCCTGAGGTGTCCCAGGAGCTGCTGACACACAGATGGAAACATGGGGGTACCCAGCCTACCCTTGAATCTCATGCAGCCTTGGCCTTCCTGTCTGAGCCAGAGGTGACTCTTCTGATTGTTTTGTTACTGCGTGGTCTAGAAGTATGCCACGGTTTAGTAGATGTACTAAATGAGATGCCACAAAGGAAGCAGGAAGTATAATGCACACACAGTAGGCATTTAGTCACTGCTAACCCCAGTCTCCATGGCCTTGGATTGGGATGGGAAGCCTCCTTCAGAGAACCATGTGTGAGCAAGGGGATCTGTCCTCAGAGAAGCAAGATTGTGAGGTGGTGGAAACTTACAGAGGCAGGGCTTAACGGATAGTCTTCAGGTTATTGTCTTCAGGTTATTGTTGCATGCCCTTGAGGAAGATGGTGGATCTTGGCTCCTTTCTCTGTGGCCTCTTGTAGAAGAGGTGAGTGTTTTGTTTTACACTTGCTTCCATGGTGATGTGCTGCCTCACACCAGGTCCAAAACCTGGGGTCAATAGATCAGGATAACAAAGCTGCCACAACTGTGAGCCAAAATATCTTTTCTTTTTATAAACTGTCTTGGGTATTTTGTTACAGTGATGGAAAGCCAGCTATCTACAACCCCTTTCCTAATTCTATCCTTTGGTTGCTTCATGCAATAGACTCTATGTCTCCAAATAAATTATGACTTTTCTCCGAGGGAAGGGCTATCTCGGTTATTGTCTGGGGTTTCTTCATTCATTCATTTATTTATTCATTCATTCATTCACTTCTTTGTTAATTCAGCATCTACAGTTTACCTAATGATATTGTAGATTCGAGCCGTTGGTAGAAATAAGGAATAGTAAATGGTTACTTTTTAAAAGCTGCTTTGCAGGCAATCGATGTGTGGGGCTATGTCAAACTCAGTTTATACATGAGAGTAATGTTTCATGGGAATGGCTACTGAGCATGTGACCCTGTCAAACATTGGATCAGCACACTGAACAGTTCAAAGGAATCTTTCCCAGAAGGGATCTCATTTCCTTGCCTCAGTTATTGAATACATTGCCTTCACCTCCACCCTCGGCATCAATCATCCTTGCTATTCACATAGTTTTGAGGAATGAATAATCAATCTGTTTCACAGATCAGCTGGTTGATTTTAATTAAAAAATACCTCCCACTTATAACAACGATTGACTTGTGTTCGCAGAGACATTTTAAATAAAAATTTAAAAAAGGACACACATTGCACTTGAAACATGTCTAGCTCTACCCTGGAGGGTACTCATTGTTAGGACTTTAACACAGATCCTTCTAGGTTTTTATAACATCCGTAAAAGGGATAGGACCATATGACCGATGCCTGAAATAGGATTATTGGATGCAATACCAGCTTGTCTTTCAGCCTTCTAATTTCCACTTTAGACTCCATCAATTTCCATTTGTTTATCTAAAAATGGGAGAAGAATTTTTGTAGAACAGAGAAACCAAAGATGGTTATTTACATGACTTGAATTCTTGGCTAACATTTGTGTTAGCAAGTGTTAATTATCCCTGGCCTTGTGTGGCAAGAGGAAGGTATGTGTGTACTTTAAACCAGGCCCAGGCTGGCTCATTGGAATTTTCACTCCATCCCTCTCGCTCTCACTCTCTGGTGATCCATGAAGCTCCGAGGAGGTCAGCAGTGTCACCTCAAAGAAGTCCCTTCCATGCAGATCTTTGCTGAGAAGGCACTTCTGCCTGTGTCCCTGGAACCTCCCTGGACTGCAGATGGCCCGAGCTGCGGTGGACAGCATACTGTACAAAAGGAGAAGCCACGCCAAGGACATTGTGTTCTGTCTGTAATCAAGTCCCACTAACTGGTGAATTCTTTAATTCAAAAGTTTGACTAGGATGGCACTTTAAAAAGAACTCCAGCTGCTTAAATTTAAGGCCTGACCAAAAATCCCGTCTAATAATACCTCTGGCACTGGGCCCGCCAGATCCTTTTGCCGAGGAAGTGGGTGAGTTTCGTCCACGTCGGGCAGCAGGATGCTTTTCCTTGCAGAGGCCTCGTTGGGGTCCAGGCACTTAATGAAATGAGCAGCTTCTGCGGTCCCCTGGCTGTCACAGCAGCCTCCTGTCTGCTGATGCCTTTTCAGTGGCAGATTGAGCAAGAAACCTTGCTATTTCTGTAAGCGGTTTGGCCTCGTCATCATTAACCTGGCATTTCTTCCCCATGGCTCCACCATGTCCGCTGATCTCGTCTCTTGTTTGTAAGATGTTTGCAAAAGCAAGTTCTTCAAAGGAAAGAAGTCCATCTTTGCTCTGGTTATGTTTAGCAGCTCCACCAAAAGGTATTTTCAGGACACTCAGTGGTATGTTCCTAGCTACCCTCAGGCTGTTAACTTGCCACAGCACACAGCTAGTTCCAATCCCTTTTATTGCTTATTTCCGTCCACAAGGGCAGGTCAGCAAATGTTTCAGAAATGCCCTTCATGGGCAGAACACTCTGCCAGATACCTGGGTGCAGACGTGTGTAGAGAAAGCCTTAGTCCTTGGGTTTAGAACATTGGCCACACCAAACACTCCCTCCATTTCTCCAGCTGAACTCCTTGCCCCTCCTATGTGTGCACAAATGGGGATCATAACCCCAGTAGACCTCCTGTGTGCATCTAGGCACTGTGGACCTTGTACTAAGAAATCCAAAACCACCAGGCTAGAGGGATGGCTCAGTAGTTAAGGTGCTTGCCTGCAAAGCCTAACAGCCCAGGTTCGATTACCTAGTACCCACGTAAGCCAGATGCACAAGGTGGTGTGTGTGTGTGTGTGTGTGTGTGTGTGTGTGTGTGTGTGTGTGTGTGTTTGTGTATACAGTGGGTAGAATGGAGGTGGAGCTGTGATATCTTGTAAAGGAGAATGAAGTTTAATATTCTTTGCTTCTATCTGCTCTCACCTGCACCAATCCAGAGCTTATACTCAGCCTCAGAGGTCAGCTCTTGAGAACCCAGACTTGTCCCAGTTAGTGAACTTCAGGGACCTCAGTTATCCTGTGTCATCCCTATAATGACACCTACTCCCAGGTTGTTGGGAGGGTTATGCATGGGCCTCTTTGTGCATCTCCCGTTATGTGGGCACTAGGGAATCGAATTGAACCTGAGTTGTTAGGCTTTGCAGGCAAGCGCCTTAACTGCTGAGCCGTCTCTTCCAGTCCAGCGAGTGTATCTTTATTACTTCCAGTTTTGAAGTTAGCATGCATCAAAATCAAAAAAGCTCCTCTGTTCGAAGCTGCCTTTCCTGATGCTAATCTAAGTTCTTCAGATCATAGAAGCTTCAGGAAAGCCAAAAATAGAAACTGACCAGTCACTCATCACCATGGCTGGGCCACTGGTCCTTCCTCATCCGCTCTTCCTCTTTCCCAGGGAACCAGGGAGAGAAAAATCTAATCTGATCGCTGCATTTTGAAATTTGCTCAGCAGCGATAAAAATAAACTCCCAGTGTCCACATATTTGATCAATTTACTTTTATCCTCTGATCGAGTAAGCCTCAGCCCTGCAATCAGAAAGAAAAACATTTTGCTAAGTGTTCCATTTCTCCAGTGATTCATCTAGCCGTGGCCTCACAGTTGACAGGATGGGAAGAAGGTATTTAATGCTGAAATAATTTTTATGACCACATCACAAGAGGCTGGAATGGCTTTTAAGGTGCACCATATTTTAATTATAAACATACACAAAGCATACATTGTTCCAAATCTTTGGAGAAGCTTGAGTTGGAATGCCAGAATCAGAATACCATTATCAAGAAAGAGAAGACTTATTTGATTTTTTTTTCTCTTCTAGCCCACAACTCCTTTTGTTGTTGGTTAGGCTCATAGATCAGAAGCGAAGTGTTTTAGAAAGAAAAGAATGAAAAGTTCACCCCAAATGAGTTCTCAAGCCAGCCGATGATGCCCAAGAGAACCAAAATTGGCAAGCTCACTCTGCTGGCAAGCTGGAGGGAAGGTCTCTTTGGAAGGGTCAGAAGCATCGCCAGAAAGCAGGGACTTATATGGAGGAGGGAGACATGTCAGGGACCAGACCCATGACCAACTTCCCACTCCAGGTCTGTGCCCCATTCTCTATGGAGGGAGAGAAATTAAATTGTAGCTGTGGTCTCCACCATCAGGGTTCAGGCCACCCTCTTCCCATCTGCCATAGGCCCAGGGACACAGGAAGAAGAGAGAAATGGGGGAAGGGAGAGAAGAAAAATGAGGGAAGAAGAGGCTGAGAGAGACAGGAGGATTGGGGAGAAAACATGAACTTTGAAGTCAGATGGAGTTGGGTAAAATCCCATATCTGCCATTGCTCTCCCTGAGGTACTTTACCTGTGTGAATTTCAGCTTTTCAACTGTAAAATAAAAAAAAAAGAATATCTGCTATACTAGGTTATCATAAGTGATGGATGGGGCTGGAGAGATGGCTCAGTGGAGAAGAGAGGGCTCTTGTGTGAGCACGAAGGCCTGACCACCTGACTTTGATGTCCCAGCACCCATGGAAACAGCTGAGCATGGCCCCGTCCTGTGGGGAGCAGAAACTGGAGAATCACTGGGACTCTGAAAAATGACAAACTCGAGTTAGTAAGACACCAGGCGAGTACCCTATGATCTACCTACACCACTCCTGAATCTATACCTGTTGCATACAACAGAGATACCTGCACACCTATGTTTATAATGGCACTAATTCACAATAACCAAGTGGTGGAATCTGCCTAGGTGTCCATCAGCAGATGAATGGACCCACAATGGAATGTCACTCAATTATAAAGAAGGGCCAAGACAAACCATTTGCTGAAAATGGATGGAACTGGAGATCCAGACTAAGAAAGACAAACATTGCATCTTTTCTTTCCTATACAGAATTTAGATTATTTTTAAAGTCATGAAATTAGAAGAGAGACTATCAAGGAAGAGGAAGGAGACCAGCTGGGTTAGTAATATTCTTTGGCTTATTGTATTCTTATTGAATTTTTTGCCTGCCTGTTCTGTTAGTGACAGTGGGACCCTGAAGTCTCCAGCTACTCTAGAGGATCTTTATATGTCTCCTTCAACCCTGTAGCTTTGGACTCGTCTGTTCTGGTGCTATGTGGTCAGGAGCATATATATTTGCAATTGTTATGTCTTCTTGGAGGATTGCCTACTCCTTGGCTATGTAGAGCTCTCATCTATCTGATAGGTTCCCTTCATCTTGGGTGTACTTCCATGATATCAGTGCAGACACTGCAGCTTTCTTTGGGTTAGAAAACAGCATGAAACATCTTTCACCATCCTTTTACTTCTAACCTGCGTGGCTCTTTATGTTTTCAATTTTAAAAAAAAAGTTATTTATTTACTTACTTACTTACTTATTTGAGAAAGAGAAAGACTTCGGATGTGCCAGGGCCTCCTGCCACTGCAAACAAACTCCAGACACTACTTTGTGCTACTTTGTGCATCTGGCTTGACATGGACACTGGTGAATTGAACCCAGACCATCAGGCTTTGCAAGCAATCACCTTTAACTGCTGAACCATCTCTCCAGTCCCTAAATTGATTTTGTCACAGACAATGAATGAACAAAGACTTGTGTCTTATGTTTTAATTCACTCTGATAATCTCTATCTTACAGTTGGCATATTTAGGTTATTCACAGGGAAGGTGAGTCCTGGTAGGTTTTGGTCAATATCAGCCATGCTTTGGTTATTGTTGGCAGCTTCCTTTCTTGTTTCTCGTCTAGTTTCAAACAATAATTTCATATGATTCTGCTTCTTCTCTTTTCATAACATCTTTAATGTGTACTTCACAAATATTTTTAGGGCTAAGTTCATATCTCGAGTAGTCAAGCGCGCGTGTGTGTGTGTGTGTGTGTGTGTGTGTGTGTGTGTGTGTGTGTGTGTTGATGCACATACCACCAGGCCCTTGTAATAAATGCTTACAACACCCTGTGTTTTTTATTGCCAATACTTATTCCAATATAATTTTAATTCATATTTAATATACATATCTATCTAATGTTGCTTCTCCTAACTAGGTGACAAGCTTCATAAAAGCTGAGCCCTGTCTATGTTGTTCACCACAGTATCTATAACACATAGCAGAGTGCCTGGCATGGAATAAGCCCTCTGTGGCCATGGTGAGTAAATGAATATATGAACAGATAAACAGAATGGTCTTCTGACACCTTGTATAATTGAGGGTAAAACATTTTACCTTCTTGTATCCACTCCATAGTCAAAGCTCACAGGGGCTCCTGCAAGATTCTTCTCATTTCAACTAGCACCTCTCAGAGAAAGTTCTGGTAGGTCACAAGGTTGCAGACATTCTATACCCAGCACCAGTCACCGAGCTGTCTTCTGGAAGGAAAAGCCAAGTTTTGGTTTGCCTGTAAAAGAGAATTCCATTTAAAACCATGTAAGCTAGAGACGGGAGCCCAAGCGGCTGCCTGGGGAAGCTGTCGCCAGTCCTGGCATCCCTGCCAGGGCCCTGGCCTGGCCGCTGCCACGTCAAGCATAGCAGAAAATGGAGAACTCCCAGATGACCACTTTAACCTTCTGTGACATCAACCGAAGTCTCCTAAATGCTAAAACTATAGCAAGAATAAAATTTAAAAGCAATCAAATTTAGGCATTTGGAAGCAGCAGCCTCAATCACTACAATAAGGTTGAGAAATGTTCAAGACTCATGGTCTGACTGCTTCGGAGGCAGCGCCCCAGCCCCCACCCAGAGGGGAAAAGCAGCCATGGATGCAAAGCACAAGGGACAGTCTCCTCCTCCACTTCCCACAAGCAAACCAGCCAGTCAACAAGCAAAACACTTTTATCCAACCAAGACAAGAGTCCCTGAAAAGCCTAATATTAAAACAATGTAGTTCTACAGCTGAGGAGGAGTGAGAGGCTACTTATCCAGCATGCCCAAGACCCTGAACTTGACCCCCAGTGCCACCTCAATGTAAGCAAATAAATAATAAATAAGATTGAACTATGAGCAGACAAAGCTGTAGATTACTCCATCAACTTCTTTTAAAATGAAATTGACCTTGACCCAGGTATCTATCAGCAGAGGAATGTGCCAAGAATGCATGGGACAGGTCCACAGTGGGTTTTTATTCAGCCATGAAGAAACATGAAATCATGTCATTTGCACTAGGTGGAGAATGCCACGTTTGCTTGGCATGCTGGTGTTGGAAGAGCCACACTAGAGAAGAAGTCACATTATTCCTGCAGTTGTGACTGCTTTTCAGTGACCTCCAAAGAGCTGAGCTGGCGTAGCCACCCTGGTCAATAGCATCCCAGAGAGGGTGGAACCCCTCTAGGTGGAGACCAGAGACTCAGCTGCCTCATCCTTGCCAGATCATGGCAAAGGAGTGGCCACCATAGGGCGGGATGAACCCGGCTACAATGTCAGCAAGTTCCTAAAGACTAGTGTGGCTCGCCTGCCACTTTGGAGTGACAAGAAAGCCCAGAGAGGGACAGATGGCAGATCCCCTGAGACTTATTCTGTGGCCTCCACTCTGTGTCCAGGAAAAGGGTAAGAGACAAGGGACAGCAGGCAAGAAGGTACAGAAATTGAGATTTACTACTTTCCAGAACCTTCTATGTGAGTGTTGAGTCCACCACTTAAAGAAAAGCTGTGTTTGCAAAGGTCCAAGCAACATCCTTTGCTTCTGAGTCAGGGGCAGGCGCCAAAGCCTCTCCCTTGAGAAAGGAACCTGAAACCACATGGATTCAGTCATGACTAGGCTCCAAGCAGAAGTCTGCCATCCTCAGAAACGAGTGTTTTGGACTTTGAGGGCTGCTGACAAAATCCCCCACACAGGGACTTTGATGGCAACATGTTCTCTCGGTTCTGGAGGCCACAGAACAGAAATCAAGGTCAACAGGCCTGGTTTCTTCTGGGCCTCTGAGGGAGAGTCTGTCCCATGTCTCGCTCCTGGAATCTAGTGTTGCCAGCCATCCCTGGCCCTCCATGGTTTATAGCACCTGACTCCGATCTCCTCCGTCAGCACCCCTGTGCCTATGACTCAGGATTACCCTCCCCATTCTCTTAGGAAGATGTCAGTCATTGGATTTAGGTCCCATTGAATCCACTATAACATCTGAAAAGACATTCAATTAAGGTCTCATCCTGAAACTCCAGGTAGACATGAATTTTCAGAGGAGCACCATCCACCAAGTATACAGAGAGAGGTTGCTTGTTCTGCCTAAAGCTACCCAGAGATTCAGTCAGAGCATGGCTGTCAGGGCAAGGAGGGATAGAAATGAAGTAAAGTCTTCTGTCTTCCAAGACTCAGGCACAGAGCCTGAGAAAGACTGAGGCTAGGCCATGGCTGTAAAATAAGTTCTGGCAGGCCAGAAAAGGAAGCAGCAAGTTCAAAGGCATGGAGATAGAGAGTCTTAGTACGTTTACGTCCACCTAAACCACGTGTGCCAAAGCCCTAACCCCAAAGTGAATGTATTTACAGGTGGACCTTTGTATATAGTGCTGGGTTTCATTAATTAGGGATAACTGAAGCCATAGGGCTGGGAAGCTGATCCAGTAGGATTGGTGGGTATTATAAGAAACATTGTTTCCTCTTTTTTCTTTTCTATTTTTTTGTTTCCCCTTTTTTCACTCCCTCCCTTCTTCCTTCACTCCCTCCATGTGTCCTTTCCTTTCTCTCTATGTGTGTGCCTTCTATGTGTGTGCATGCACACACACACATATCCAAAAGAAAGTTCCCATGAGGACACAGTGAAAAAGCTGACAATAAGCAAGTTATAGAATCAGCCTAGATGTTTGTCAACAGATGAATGGATAAACAAAAATGTGAGATTTATACACAATAGAGTTTTATTCAACCATAAAGTAGAATGCAGTTATGTCAGTTACTGGAAAATGGATACAGCTAGAGATTGTCATATGAAGCAATAAACCAGACTCAGAAATATCATGTTTTCCTTCATTTGTGGATCTTATATTGTATAGGAATGCATATATATATATAGTTTATTAAAAAGTAGTGTGTTTGAGTGTCAAGTTGAAAAGAGGTGCATTTGTGATAATTCATTTCAATTATCAACTTGATGGAATTAAGGGACACGTAGGGCATTAGGGAGGCATTCCTTTGGGTATGTCTGGAAGGACATTTCCAGAGAAGGTTAGCTGAAGGAGCAAGGCCTATCCTAAATGTGGGTGGCACTCACCCATGGGCTTGGATCCTAGATTGAATAAAAAGGAATAAAGGGGAAAGCTAGTTGAGATCTGGTGTGGTGGGAAGCATTTTTCCTGGAGAGATGTAAACACACATCTATTCACCACAGCTAGGGCACATTGCATGTTTTCTCTCATTGTGGATCTTAGAGTGTATATGAATACATAAAACATATATATGGTTTTCACATATATGAAACCAGAATGAGACTGGGGGAAGAAAGGAGACTGGAAGAAGAAAGAAAAGATAGAGGGCAAAGAAAAGGGAGGTTGTGGGGGATGAACATGGTCAAAGTACACAGTTTACTTGAAAGAAATTCTCTAGGAAACTCATCACTATATATAATGAATATGGGGTGATAAGGATTTTTACTTAAATAAAAGTCTACAAACAATAGATTCACAAAATGGAAAAAACATGTCATCTACAATCTAAGGACTCTCATCATCCTGGTTCACCTTGATCTTGAACTTCTGGTACTGTAATAAAATGAATGAACCCTTCAGTGTGAGTCACCCAGTCTGTGGCACTTTATTACAGCAGCTCAAGCAGACTGCTTCAGAACTTCTCTGGACACTGTGAGAGCTGAGGTAGAAGAGGAAGCAAGAGGAAACACCTCTCTTCCCTACAGCACACCCCAGGGAGCACAACCCCTATGCGGGGGATTCAAAACAAAATCAAAACTTAGTTCACCTCCTGATTCAATCTCCCAAGACATGGGTATGGACACTTCCTGTCCTAGCTTGTCAGTGGGGGTGTGTGAAAAGGGTGGATAGAGCAAGGACCAATGATGGATGGATGGCAAAAAGTAGAATGGTGCCCATTTATGTTTATTCTCATTGTGACATCCCTCCAGCACAGATCTCTATAGACTTATCTAAGTCCTATAGCCTTTCAGTCTCTCTGGTGGTGAGACAGAAGGGGACTCAAGCACCAGACTACATCAAGATCAAGTCCCAGCCTTGCCACTTACATTTCTGGTAATGTTGGGTAAGATGCTAAGCTCTCTGTGCCTGGGGGATCTCTGTGAGTGGTAGGTACAAGTCACTTGGAGCAGAGTTGTGCATGTAGCATACCTGTGTACTCTGAATGACTGGGAAAGAGAAACACTGTCTTTTCTGAAGGCCTGATCCTTTCTCCGTGGATCTTTGCTTCAATCTTTAGAAATCTACCCTCTGAAGGGCCCCCTAACTCCCAAGCAGCACCATGACCCTCTGCTCTGTCTGTTTTCCATATAGTGCCCATAAAACCCCAGCCACAGTGATTCCCCTGCTGCTTCCATTAAACTCGGAGCTTGTCCAGAGCAGTGATTTGGCCTTGATCAGCTCACACACTTGGCACCTCATTATCACAGGGTCCGACTCAGAGACAATTATCACGTGTTCTTGGAATAAATAGATGAAAGAAAGACTTTCTGACCCAGAGAGGAGCTAACATCTATCAGATGCCTAGCATTTGCTGGGTGTTTAATTGATTTATGTTTTCTGAATCCTGGAGTCATATTGTTAGTGACCTAACTTATTTGAGACTCTCTTACTAGCAGGTTCTCTTTTTAGTGGATCCCACATAAGTGGTTGTAGTATTACTATACATAGTAAAACACAATGAGGAACTGGGCAAGAGGGTGGACTGAGCAGACAGTCTTTGCTCTGAGCCCAGCTCCACACTGCCTGTGGGACCTCAGGGAAGTAACTCAACTTCTTTACAACTCTATTTTTCATCTGCTATCTGGAGATGATAATAGGATGCTGAGGATTAAATAAGAGTAAATAGCACTATCATCTCTTGGCCTTTTGTCTAAGATCAGGTGTAGTGAGAATGAATCACACTGAGTAGTACATGTGTATGGTCAGTGATCAATAAATGTGCACACCTACTATTGCATAGTGTTTGATTTTTTTGCAGGAAAGAAAGAGGGAGAGAGGGGGAGAGAGAGAATGGGATGTATGTATCAGGGCCCCTTGCTGCTGCAAACTAACTCCAGATGTGTCACTTTACATGAGTGCTGGAGAATGGAACTCAGGCTTAGCAGGCTTTGCGAGCAAGCACCATTAACTACTGAGCAATCTCCCCGACCTTGTGTTTGATTATTTTAATGAGGTACTACGTGTATTTCAATAAAATTTTACTAAATAAAATGTGAAGCTGAGTATATGTGTAGGTCAGAAAGAGTGTGTGCTTTTAACTACCCTTTGCTTGAGAGGAGAAATGATAGCAATTTGATAGTGGAAGAACACTGAACCCAGATTAAGTTTCCATGGTGACATGTTCTCACCCCCTCTGACTGTCTCTTTCCTCCCTTAGGAATTGAGAATGATAAAATGGTGAAAATGGACAGAGAGCATCTTTGGAAGGACCAGCCATACTGCCTGTAACACTAAGACAGCCAAGGAATTTCTGATAGTGGCATTTGTTGCACTTTTATTCTACTGACATCTTCTCAGAGGCATAGGGAATGTTTTTTTTTTCCCCCAATGGCCAACTGATTTCTAAGAACAGTGAGAAAGGATTTAGTATGAATGGGAATCCTTCACCAGCATTCCTCAGACCAAAGAAACAGCTTCTCACTCTCTCAGCCCCCAGCAATCTCACTATCAGCCCTTCCATCACGAGGAGTCTGAGAACAAGAGACACGTTGTTGTATAAAACCAAGAAGGAAGCAGCCAGAGCCCACAGTAGACCACTAGTGGGGTGTGGTGGCCCACTCTGTCTCCAGAAGAAACACACAAGGGAACCTAGGTTTAGCATCAGAAGGCATATGGATCTGTGTTAGCAGTAGGGAATGGGGTTTGGGAGTAAGTTAAAGATATCTATGTTGAACAGCTGTTCTAGTAGGTTCCTTTCACACTCCGAACTCAGAGATTTTAGCATGGACAGAAATCTTGGAAGAGCCATTATGCATCATGTGGGCATCAATTGCTTAGAGACATGGTCTCCTCTTTTTAGTAGTGGGCATTATAAGCAATTAGATGGCTCTTCCTCCTCCTCTTCCTCTTCTTCCTCCTCATCCTCCTCTTCTTCCTCTTCCTTTTCCTCCTCCTCCTTCTAGTCCTCCTCCTTACAAGTAAAAGCCTACAAGGTCAATCAAATACAAAGAGCCACCACTCCAGACAGAGGCTCATTGAAAACAGGATTACAGACCACTGCACTGTTTCTACTGTGTGCAGGTCGTCATGGCTCAGAACTTGGGAGCTCAGAGCTGTAACAGATATTGTGTAAACTGCAAATAGCAGGTGTTATTAAGCGAAATGAGTTTTGCTAAATGGTCACATCACCCTAAAGAGAATTAAAATAATTCCATGGCACTCTGTTTCTCGAAAAATCTAGTCTAAATATCTTTAGAAAAGTCTTTCTTAAAACTTTATCATGAGACATGCCTGACACATGGGTATTCTTCATTGTCAGGGAGCAAAATACTAACCCTAAATTGCTGAACAGGACATATGTTTATTATCAGCTATCTCTCACCATGGTCATTTGTGCTAACAATTCTCACCCAAACTCAGTGGCTTCATTATTCATGAGTACTTACTATTCCAGAGTCTGTACATCCCATGAGTGGTTCTGATTTTTGTTAAGGTCATGTGCTTTTGTCAGCAGCTGTGGATCAGTTATGCTAAACTTGGAACACCTCAGTGGTGAGTGTCCATTGGCTGGGCTGGGCTGGTGTAGCAAGGATGAGTGGGCATACCTCTTAAGTTCCTGTCCTAGGCTGACTCAGACGTGTTTAAATGACAGTTATAAGGTTTTATGCAATGGTGGAGGGGAAAAGCTGAGGTAGACTATTTTGGGTAGAAATGAAGGCCCTGGGTATTTCCCAATTTTTCATTCTCACTTTGAAGTGTGGGATCAGAACCTGAGAGAAATATCAGATTGGGGGAAAAAGAAAACAGAAACAAAGTGGGGGAAAACAACCATGGTTTAATCCCAGAAAGTAGCCAGTAGAGTCAAGAATGTCCAGTCTGGATCTGGAACTCTCTGTCCAAGGGAAGAAGACCCAGACCCTTCAGCAGGATGATGAACAGCTACACTGAAGATTCCAGAGAAGCGTGTGTGTCTGTGTTTATGGTGGAGACTACTGAAGGGTCCTTTTCCCTGAAAATACAACATGGTTTTGACAGAGCCTTGAATTACTGGGATGGTGGAAGGGCCAGGTATGTGCTTTGGAGCTCCAAGACTTGAGGCTATCAGTGGCTAGGGGTAGATCACCTTCATCTGGTGAACCTGACAGATGGAAGGGAAGATGTACCTCAAAGCACATTGTCCCTTGCACCTGCCAGGACTGTCTACTTCCTGCATAGGTGATCAAGACATTCTGCCAACATGAATGTTGCCCAAGGAAGAGGATAGAGGACTGAACCCTAAGCAGTGAGTGGTAAGTTATGTGCCATGTGAGCATCAGCCCAGTCCTACCTTCAGGGGACTGCTTGGCTGTTTCAATGTCTCTGAGTTGATGGAAGGGTCCTGGCATGGGAGTTGAAGAGCTGGGATCAGTGTTGAGTCTGCCCTCTACTACCTTAGTGGTTTATTCCTGACACTTTCCTTTCTGAGTCTTCTGTCTTCACTTAGAAAATGAGAGCCATCCACAGAATGTCTTCCATATGGCACACTAATGGAATTAAACAAAGAAGGGGCATGAGAGCCTTTTGCTAGCTTCTGAAGAGGCAAAGAACAGCGCTCTTGGGCCTTGAGGTTCTAGTGCAGTTTCAGACACTCTCAACTTGGTAATCCACGGGCTGGGTGTGTGGCTCAGTGGCAGAGTGCTTGCCAGGCATGCATGAGGCTTGAAATCAATCCTTAGTACTTCAACAAATGAGTAACTAATTAATTAAAAAGGAAAGAAAATCAAGTTTCAAGATCTTGGCCTATTCACTTAGCCTCAGTGTCCCCATCCATCCATTCATCCATACACCCATCCATCCATCCATCCATCCAGCTATCCATCCATTCAGCCAATAAATGCATTACAGAGGCCCAATTCTGAATCAAGTACTATAGGCAGATATATGCTTGCACTTATAGGACTATATCTATAAGAAGGAAAATAATTGAATAAACTACCTTATAGTTTGTCTGGAAGAATAAGATTAAGTACCTATGAGACTGATGCTATACATACTGTGCTAATGAGGCACCTAAAATTAAGTATCTAGTGCTAAGCCTCATGAAGGTTTAGAAGGGATGTTCAATTAATGTTAATTATACTTTTTCTCCCCGACAAAAACAATGATCCTCATTCATACAGGAAACTTCTTTTCATCAAGGCTTTTCAAGAAAAAAAAACAACACTGAAAATGATTCCTGAGACAGGCAGTTACTTTCACCAATTAAAAATTGGTTGGGGAATAAGCACATTCTACCACAGCCATGCATTCATTAGAGGATCCAGAAGATAAATTTCTTGGAGTTTTCCTTTAATTGGACTTGAAATTAAATCAGAGCAACTAACCCAAGTCCACTTGAAGTCATGTGATTCTATTTGTGTGTCGAGATGATGTTTTTGACAGGGAAACCCGGTGTGGAGTGTCCAAGTCAAGGACCTGTCCTTCTCCACACTCACTTACCTTCTCTGTGTCCACACACCCCTGCATGTGTGCCTATATACCACATACATGGTGTGGAGTAACACACATAATGCCTGCTAGGCTAGCATGTTTTTTCATAAAGATCCCCTGTCATATGAAACATAGTTCATAGTTTTTCTGCTCTAACAAATGTTTATTCAATGAAGAACTATATGAATGAATGAGCCCTCTCTTTCTCTCTCTTTCTCTCTCTCTGCCTACCACCAGTCCCAAAACATGATTTTTGCAAAAAAAAAATATTTAAACAGTACCCCAGTCAAGCAAGTTGGGAAGCATTGCATTGTATGATTCCTGGAGGAGTCACTTGTAGAAGAGCTTTCAAGGGGTCTGCCAAGTTTTCTAGTAAAGCTATCCCTTTAACTTGGTGAATTTAGAGGTCACTGACCAAGGACAGCTCCTTTCTGGATTTATTTCCTGGTCTATGCTGCAATATCCACAAACCCATGGTTCTGGGGAACTCAGTGTAGAAAGATGTGCTGGCTAGTAAGTTGGTGACAAGATACTTCTCTAGACTCCAACTGGAACCATGTGCCATGCAATGTGGTCATATGCTAAAACTAAGCTTGCTCTGCCCTGCCTGTCTTTGCAGGTAACTGTGACCAGTTCCCTCACTCAGGGATCTGAGCAGAAGAATGGGTGGAAAGATTGTAAGAGCCATGGTGGAGGAGAATATCTAGAGTCATTGCACACCTCCCCCCTCAGCAACAACACACACACAAAAAAACAAACCTGGCTACCTCTCATGCAATCCATAACTCTCTACCCCATGGTCTGGTCAAAGAAGCCCAATGAGGAGGGCTCTCAGAGGGTTGGGGACAGGGAAGAGGGAAATGGGGGTACCATCACAAGACTTGCTCATATAATGTATTTAATTATTGACAATAAATATGCAAAAAAGAGAAAAAAGCCCCCCAAAATGGACCCATAACTTGAAAATAAGGCGAGGAAGAGGAGAAAGATGAGGAATAGAAGGAAGAAAGAAGAAGAGGAAGGAGTTTTAATTACCAAAGAAGAAAAATCCTATCACCAACCCATACTGTCTATAGCATAAGCTGGGGCATATTTCTTCCAATCTTTTTTTTAGATGGGTTATGTACACAATTTTTCTTAATTGAAGGCATAGATAGCTTTCTACCCTGCTTGTCTTTGGTGGAGGTTATATTTTAAACAGGTTTTTAAGTTCTAAGAACTTAGCTCTAAAAGTTTCTAAGACCATGTTCTTCAAAAGCATGGTCTTAAATGACTGTAACATCCCATTGCAAAATGAACCATACTTTATTGGTCTGTAATATAGTCCATTTGTATTTTTGCTCTTAAAAACAATAAAGTGTCCTGGAAAGTTTTAATTTGTCTCTCTAGAGTCACTAGCCTCTCTAGGTCAATGAACTCCCCTGGTTTGGGTCAAAGGCTCCTTTGCCTCTGGTTTTGGTTGGACTGAATGAGTAGAAGATGCCATGGGAAATTAGGGAGGCAGCTATATGAATAGCAAGTTCTGGAAATCACTTGCTCTCTACCCTTTTGGACCTTGATAAATATCAGCTCTTTTCCTTTTTTAATTGAGAACGTTATTGCATGAACATATTGTAAATTGGTCATATTCACATCAGGTTCTACTCTTATGCTGTCCTTCCCCTGTCCTCATTCCACTGAGGACCGTCCTCAGTGGGGTTATCAGGACTCACTGTGAAGTTATGAATGCACCAGTGAGTCTCTGTGAAGGGGAAAATGCCTCAGAGCACACCTTCTCATCCTGTGGCTCTTGCATTCCTCGTGTCCCCTCTTCCACAATGTTTCCTGAGCCTCCGAGGGCTTGTTATACATCTCCTTTAGTGCTGAGCTCCCAGCAAGCTCTGAGTTCCGCTTTGATGAGTTTTGAGTCTCTTCAGTATCTATCGCCATCTCTGTGGAGGAGGTTCTCAGGCTAGCAGTGAGAGAAACTCATATTGAATCCCCCACATCCTCTGTAATGTTTCCTGTGCCCTGGCAGATGTGATAGAGATGACTCATCTTGTGCTAGACAGTTGGCTTTTTTTCTTGTAATTCTTATGGGTCTTGGGATTCCCCACCCAGTATTCACCACTGTACAAAACAAATTCTCTATCCAAGCATGAATTAAGCATAGACAAAGGGAAAATACAGACATTTAGGAGGCTTTTTGACAGGTATAACCTCTTCATTTAACAAAATAACAGTGGAAGTTTCCCTCTAGGGTCTATGACCTTCCAAACCATAGGCTTCTGACATAGTTCTCAGTACCAGGTAGGAATTTCCTCTCACTAGGAGGGCCTCATATCCAATCAGAGAAATCATAGAGCAGGTTCTTACCCCCATAGCCTGCGTGCCACTATTGCACCCATGTGTACATCTTGCCTGGCTGGTTGATTTTGTGACTTGCAGGATCTACTACTTGGTCACACTGTTGGTGATCTTTATTCCCCAGAGAGGCTCACAATGCACTTCCCAGCTGCATAAGTGCTAGCCAGCAAGGAGCTGGCTTCTTTCTCTGTTCCAACATGATCTCTCAGTGTCCTGTAACTGAAGCCTGTGGTCTCTTCAACAGTAGAGTCCTATCAATTCATTCTGGTGAGTATTCAAGTGTTTTGGCAATGGCCTGCATTGTTTTTTTTTGGGGGGGGGGCTCATGGACATCCCTGACCAATAAGCACATTGCAGGGAGTAACTGGATTCTGTCATTGGGATTTACCAGAAATTGCCTATGGTTTTAGGATAAAGCTTTATCCACCACCACAGGGTGTTTCTGTCTAGACTATCCCCCATCTTTTTTATTAAGAGAGTTATATTTTTAATTAGCTAACCAAGAGGAAGGTTTCTATGGTACATTCATGCCACCTTTAGTTTTGTATATCTTCTGCCACTAGTTCCCTTCCATCCCCTGTATTCATTCTGTTCCTCTGTTTGTCTGTCAATTATCCCCTCCTCTCCTCTCTCCCTGCTTCTCCTTTCTCCAAGCCTCATTCTAGCTTCCTTACCAGTACTATGGATGCTTGCTATCACTTATAAACAAATCAAATTATTCCATGTTAGGATTTAGATATGAGAAAGAACAAGCAGTGTTTGTCTTTCTGCATCTGTGTGACCTTACGTAGTATGTTTTTCCAGGTCCATCCATTTTCCTGCAAATTTTGTCATTTCAATTGATACATCATTGATTATTAAGTATGAAGGCTTTATAGACACTGTGTTTTCATTACTCTTTTTATCATGACTATCTCTAATTTTACCCTTTGTCCCTCATAATATTAACCTACTTATGTTCATAATAATAAATACTGCAACTTTATTATTATTATTATTAGTAGTAGTAGTAGTAGTAGTAATAGTAGTATTACCATTATTATTACCAACTTGGTCAATTAAGTAGATAATTGAATTGTTGAACAAGCCAGAGACTATAGACATGGTTCAAAACAGAAATCACTAAATATCTGTTAAATGAGAATACTTAGGGACCCACACGTGTTTTTAGCCATTGTAGTAATAGTGGCTCAATATCTCTTACTTGAAATGCTTGGAATTTCATTTTGGGTTTGCCAACTTCTACTACTAGCTCAAGAGATAGCCTGGACCCTAGTTACAGTGGCCTCTCTCTGCCTTCCTAGTATGTTTGAGCAGGATACCCTGAAGGTTCTCTACACAGTCACTCTCATTTCAAATGAAAGTTTGAATGAGTTTGCATTGTTACACCATGGAACTCTCCATAGGTGAGGTCTGGCCAATAAAGTCCTCCCCCCCAAAAAAAAAACCCTTCATGAGACTGCTTTTTACTGTATGCATTTCTATCAGCATTCCAGTCTTCTGAGCTCCCACCAGAATGGCCCATTGAGCCCTGCTTTCATCATTATAGGGTTTCACTAGAGCACAGCTCTAAACTCTTCCATATTACTCCTATCATCAATTCCATGGGTTCTCCTTGATTGTGCTGATCTCTTTAACAATTACAGTTGCTATGTCTATACCCACCTTCTCTGCAATGTAAATTTGCTCAGGCTCCTTTTTTGTACTTTTTGGATCTCTTTCACTATAAAGCTGACTAAGAGCAATGAGCGGTAACCATGTCATAGGTTGAGTGTTATGTTGTCTTAAGATTTCCTTTACCAACTTAGTTCATTACCTATTTATTTTATTTTTTAATTTTTATTTATTTGAAAGGAGGGAGAAGGAGAGAGAGAGAGAGAGAACGGGCACGGAAGGGCATCTAGCCACTGCAAACAAACACCAGATGCATACACCACTTTGTGCATCTGGCTTTATGTGGGTATTGGGAAATTGAACCTGGGTTGTTAGGCTATGCAAGCAAGTGTCTTAACCGCTGAGCCATCTCTCCAGTCCCTACTTTTTTGATTTGTTTTTGTTGTTTTGTGTGTATGCATATGTGGGATGTGTGGTGTGCACACGTGGGTGTGTGCAGATATATGTGCTTTGTGTGCAGAGAGGGCAGAGGAGAATTCCAGGTGCCCCCCCCCTTCATCATTCATCCATGTGTTTCCTTAAGATGGAGTCTCTCACTAATTCTGGAGCTCACTGTTCTGGAGGCCCAGAGATTCTCTGATCTCTGTTATCTAGTAGTCTGGGGTTAGAAGCATGTGTGACCATACCCAACTGTTTACATGGGTGCTGGGGAACTGACGTCATACAGGTTCAGGCCACCTCAGCCCCTCGTGCTGGTTTGACAAGAATTCCCACTCATTGATCCGTTACTCTTGAATTCAGCCTATATTCACCCAGAACATAGACAGATTCTTTGCCAGAATATAATCTGAATGACCTTTATCCCAGTTTCCAATAGTCCTTTCTTCCTCTCAGAAACCTCATGAGCCTGACTTTCACGGTCTGCTTTCTTATCAGCTTTCTGGTCTCTCAAATGCCTTCCAGAATGACCTATTAAGTTTGCTTATAGCCAAAAGTTCTAAACTATTCTACATTCTTCCCACAAACCAATCCAAATGGCTATGTTGAACCAAATAATCGGGTAGTTATGGCAATTGCTTCATTTCCAAGTCCTATTCTTTTTGGATTAGTTTTCTCATTGTTATGATGAAATACCCAAGAAAGTGACATCACGGTTTGAAAGTTCAGCCCCTCATGTGGTGGGAGCATCTCGAGGCTGTGGCAGGTGGAGTGGCAGACTGCTTGCTCATATCTCCATGGATAGGAAGCTGAGACAGACCAGGAAGCAGGGCTGGGCTCTCTGTCTGGAGACCTTACCCCCTAGTGATCCAGTTCCTTTAACTAGGCCCATTCTTCCAGGTTTTAGTTACCTTTATGATTTCTGGGACAAATTACCTGACAAAAATCAGTTTAAGGAATGAAGAGTTGATTTCAACTCACAGTCCATCATGGCAGGGAAGGCGTGGTGACAATAGATGGAAAGATAGAAGCAGCTGGTCACATTCAGCCCACAGTGACATGCACAGAGGATAATATGATTTACATAACCCCTCACCAGTGACGGGTCCTGTCAAGTTGACAATCACATTTCACAACCTCCCCAAACAGCACCACCCATAGGGAACCAAGTATTCAAACACATAAGGCTCTGAAGGACGTTTCTCATTCAAGCCATAACATACACATAATTTGAAGGTGATTGTATAAGTTATTTTTAGTGTACCTATGTTTTAACTGTGATCCTTAATATAGAGTTAATACTAGAATTTTCTACTTGTAATGCCATATAAAATTTTTGTCTTATGGACCGTTTCAGATCTTGATTTTTCAGGATACAGATGTTCAACTTGTTATTGTATTATGAACTTAGTAGCCAATAGTTATTAAATTCCTACTATTTGTCAGGTTTTATGTGCCATTTTCATTTGCTACCTTGATGAAGCCCTTCAATTATGCCCTGGTTGACCAGTATGTCCAACAACCATTGAAGCACTTTTGAATACGATTTCTGAAATTTCAGTTTGTGGCTGGGGTTCCGCAGACGCTGTGTGGAGCCACGGACACTGTGGGTCTTCAGCTTATTTAGGGAGTCACTGCAAGCATCAACTCCCTGTTTGTCCGCGGAGCTGGGTGGGCAGGATGTGGAACTGCCATGAGCCGACAAGAGAAATGACTCTCGGGATGCAGCCACAGCAGGCAGATTGTTTATTGTATGTGGAAAGGTCATATTTATAGAGGAGAAGCCAGGGGTAACTCAGAGGCAGGGACATCAGCAAGCGGCTTGGTCAGGTAGGGTGGTCTGTGGATGTCTCATGAGTGGATAGGCAGGGGCCAGTAACCTGTGAATGCCTCATTTGCATAGATAAGTTGAGGGGCTTACTCAGCCCTGAGTGGCTGGAAGTACTTGATTCTAGACCCGAATTCGATGGTAGCAGCTGTGGAGGAACTGTTACCTTATTGTCCAGCACAGCTGGGGTGAGAACACAGGGCTCGCTGTTGCTTGCCAGGGGACCCAGAGGTTTTAGGATCAAAAGAGGAGGGTGGCGAAATGCCTTCCAGATCTCCAAGAAGCTAAGCGAGTCAGAGACTTGATCAGGGTTTCATCCTGTCTCAACTTCAATTAACCCTATATCCTCTGTGCCTCTTAGCAGGGTCCCACACTGAAACGCAAACCCCCCGCAATTCTTATAAGCACAGGAAACCCAGTCTTTCTCTCCCAAAGTATCTTTTATCCAGCAAGGCATGAGCTCTAACACGATCCTACTTTATTGATGCTGCAACCTCTCTACATTTGTTCCCTACATCAAGCAAAACTGGAAAAGCTGAAATTCCAGTAGACAGACAAACTGTTCTTGGATATTTCCAATTCACTTTTATAAACATCGGAGGTTTGGAAGGTTATTGGATGTCATAAACAATCCAATAACAGTTGAGCCTTTTGCTGCTTAAAGCAAAGTGTTTGAGATACTTCAGTTGGAGAAAACGTTGTTTTAGAAAACTACCACATAAAAGCCTCTTTTATAAGTTCTTATTTTAGAATAGAATGAAGAGCATGAAGAATTTCTGGGGCAAGATGTGGCCATTTTTGAGGTCTGGAAGCAAGTGTCTCCTGAGATAAGCTGTCTTGCCAGATGAGCCTGGTGCCATGGTCACTTTGACACTGCTCCCCCTCTTGCATTTTTCTTTTCTAAATGGAATGTTACTGCCCTCCTCTCCACTTTAAGCTTTGGGCTTTCTACTCATACAGCATCAGTGTGACTTCCCTTATTTTACTGTTCCTTTCTTCCTTCACTTAGATGGACAGTCATAAGATGCCATCACTTCTTTGGGGCTTGGACTGTCAGGAGGAAAATGATATTTTTGTAGAAGAACTGAATGCTATTTTTGAGCTTTGTGGCTTTGCAGAGATTTTTATTTTTGTAAGAGGTTGTGTTTTATGTATTATAGTCTAAGATTTCTGCTTGTTACTGTGGATAGCCCAGCCTCAGTTTTAATTTCATATTACTTTGGCTGGTAATGATGAGTCTGGAAGATGAAATCAGACTCAGGAACAGTTCTCCTTTCCATCCCTGCAAAAATTGCCCCTTGTTCATTTTTAGAATGACCTCAAATTTAAGAAGTGAAATGAAAGGATTTGGAAAGAAAGAAATAACCCAATGCCCCAGTCCCAGCTGATGACCGTGTTATCCATAGGTGTGGTCATCCTTCCAGATGTTCACTCCTCCAGATGTGCAGCCCCTCTCCACCTCAAGGCAGACCCACCTATGCTGAAACGCTGCTGCCTATGAGGTCAGGCTGCTCACCTTCAAGTCACACTGTAAAGTAAAAGACACTGTTTCTTTAGCTGCTGGGTATTCTGAATGCAGCCCTGTCAGGCCTGCAGATCTTCCCAGTTTTGGGTTCCTGGAGGGTGTGGGGGTAGAAGAAGAGTCCACTTGTTCAAGGAAACGTCTGTAATACATGTTAAGTGGCCTGTGAGAGAGCCTTCTCATTTATTGTCTGAAACATGAAACGGAAAACATGTGCAGCAAGCACTGGGGCCCCCACAGGCTCTGCTCCTTCCCAGGAAATGGACTGATGAGGGATGGAACAAACACGTGAATCCAGGCAGCCCACATGCCTGGGTATTTCACAATGCAAAAAGCATCTGTTGGGTGGAAATCCTGGGCATGGGGATTGGAATTTATAGAGACAGATTGACTTCCAGTCTCTTGCAGGGATTCCATTCCCACTGCTATGGGAATAGACTTTTCCATTAAGCAAGAAGGAAGCCATCTCTACTGGACTGTGTGTTTATTTATGCATTGGATGCACATTTACTGAATGCCAATGTCTGTATCAGGGCTTGAGACCAAAGATGAATAAGGCATGGACCCTGCTTTTAGCAAACTCACTCTACAATGAGAAAAGAAAGACAGAAGCAACTAGTTACAATACTGTGAGGCTGCTGTGACTAGAGAAATGTACTAAGGGATTTGGGAGAAAACAGGGGAGTGTGGAGCTTTGTAAACTGAATGCATCAGATATTTGCTACTTTGGGCCAACAAAGATCCATGTTGCTTTCCTCTTGATAACATTGCTTCAGTTTTTACTTGGGTGTTCTTATCTTTCACAGTCATCTGTATCCCTTGCCCAGCAGTGAACCCTAATTGCTTGAAGCCCACTGTGACATTCGTGGGCCTCTAAACAGAGCATGGATTCATAGTGTAAAATCCAATTCAAAACCATGTGATTAAGGAGGGGTTCTCTGGGGACTTCTAAGGCAGAAGCACAATTGTGTTACTTCCTATGCAAACATGAGGGCCTGAGGAGACCTGAGAGACCACGCAAGTTTGATCCCCAGACTCATATACACATAAACAGCTTGTCATGGCCACTCATATCTGAAACACCAGTCCTGTAAGGAATAGAGACTAAAGAATTGCTGTAGCTCATGAAAAAAGTAGTAAGTTAAAGGTAAGACCCTATTGCTGAAGACACCACAAGCTGCTGACACAGCACATCAAGAGATCACACTGGAATTCAGAAGGAAACCAGCTCCCTCATGGTTAGCCCTCCCAGTGATAGAAAGCGCTACATAAGTTAATGCAGGAAAATGGCCGCCAACATTGTGAATAAGTAAGGGATTCTGCAAGAAATGAAGTCAGTCAGCTGAACAAGATGTACACACATCTGAGTGCAATAGTGGCATTCAGCCTATACAGGTAACCAATGACTCTCTGATTGGATAAGAGGCTCACTCAGTGAGAAGGAACTCAGCTGATACTGGGAACCAAGTCAGAATCCTGGAGAGATAATGCTCACCGACCCCAGTGAGAAGCTCTCACTAGTCTTTGGCCAGGAAGAGAGGCTACACCCATACAATATCTCTCTTAATTAGCTATGCTTATCCCCTTGAAGCCATGTTGCACTCACTCTCTGTTGGAGAATCTGTTTGTTTTTTATTTTTTTATTTTACATAAGGCAGCAAAAACCAGGGAGAATCAGTCTATTAACATGATGAGAAAATGTAACTGACTTCCCATCCCTGTCATGAGATAATCCACCTTTTGCACATCAGCCAGGGTCCAGGTAAAACCACAGAAGTTTAGGATTTAGAAGTTTAGGCAAGTTAAGGATGAGTGTTGCTCTCACTGTGAGCCTGACAACCTGTACCAGGTGATGGTGAAAGACACTGAGGACACTCAAACCGTATCAAAGCAGAAATTCAGAAGTTGCTGAAAGCTTCACACTAAAGTAGACTTATTACACACCCTCCAAGGCTCAGGGAACATGTGGAAGAGGGGGCGGAAAGATCGTAAGAGCTGCATTGTAATATCACACACACATACACACAAAATAACTAACTGCTGCTCTCATAATTCATAATCGATAACCTCATAGTGATTATCAGTAATAACACTGGACCCTCAGTGGATTGGGGGGAAGGAAGAGAATGGGACCAACACATGATGTGTCCATACAACAAAATTTCTAATTAACAAAAATTAAAAATAAATAAATCATATTAGAAAAAGCATGCTCTGGGGTCAGTAAGAGATTCCAGCTCAAGTAAGAATGGTAGAAGAACAATGGAGGGGGACACACAATGTTCTCTGGTCACTGCAGACAAGTGCATCCCACCATAGGTAAGCACGTAGACCTAATGGGCACAAACATGTATATACACCACACATACTATACCACATTATATGCATACATATATAAATTGTCATAGTCAGCCACATGCCACTGGGATGAATCTCCAAACCAGGCACAATTTGGGGAGGAAAATATTTATTGAAATAACAGATCCAGGGGAAGTTTCAGAGTGGTGAAAGAGGCTGCCCCCCCTTTCACAGATCTAAGCAAAGAAAAAACCCATCCAGCACCTCTAAAGCAAGCAAACACACTCTGACTAACAAACAGCAGGACTGCCAGACTTCAGCGGTGGGTGACAGCTCTTTGCATATGTATAGCTGGAATTTCACATCTACCCCAGAACTATTAAAGGTGTGCCAAAGTGTATTTTTTCAGAGAATTATCTCACAGGAAAATTTAAAACACAGGAAATATGATAACAAAAGTGATAAGACTATTGTTAAATCTAGGTAAGTATTCACATTTTAATAAGTGAATAAAAAAGAAAATAACAGCTTTTCAACATTAAAATAAATCTTAAAGTTAATTATAGCTAACAAAAGTGGTATATATGTAAAGAAAAGTTGAAACATTCTAAATTCTTTCGGTTGTTCAGGAGTAATGTACAATAACAGTAGTTTTTAATCATTAAGGACACAGAAAATTTTTTAAGGTCACTAAAAGAGTATTTGTAAAATTGTTAATGATTAAAGTTTGTGGATTATGGGATGGTATGTATATTTTTCATGTTTTCTTAAAATAATGTTGGGTATTTTCTCATTTTGTATAATGAGTACATAATGCTTTAGAACTATCACTAAAATATTAAAAACACAAGATGTCATAATTTTGTTAACTCTTAAGGATGTGGTAAAAGGATTTTCTACACTTGGAGATATGTTGGACTAAGTGACTTTAAAACCTTCCCCAGTATTATAATTCCAAGTCGTTGATATTAGTATCTCTAGCCAGTCAAATTTCACTCTTTATTTTGTAGTCTTGGGGATCATACCCAGGGCTTTGAGCATGCCAGAGAAACATCTATTGAGAGCCATACTCCAACCTTCAAATTTCTCTGTTTTGAGGAAGAAAAGCAGAAAAGGAATCTCTAGACAGTACATGTGCTTAATAGAGCTCAGCAGATCATTATTTGATGTTTCATCCAAAAACCAAACTTGACAACTATCTGTTTCATTCTCTTTTCTAAGTTGGTACAGCTGAAAGAAGCAGAGCTTCAATTCTGCAGAAACAAAGCACCTTGGTTTTTGGGATATACATAGTTGTTTTTTCTGCCCTTCCATATCCACTTGGGACATGTGTGACAGTGTTCTCAGCCTTCTTTTAGAGTATCTTGAGTTTTTACCCCTGTTCTGCAGCCCAACACAACTGTGTGACCTCGGGGAAATTCACAGAGATCAATTCCTTAATTTCTAATTATGTAAGGGAATATAATTTAGGGCAGGGCTAGAAGTGATAACTTCCCTGAAAAATGTTGGGAAACTCCCTGACACTTGGTACAGCTCTGAGATCCTCAATGTCAGTAGGGCCCAAACTCCACCAAAGAGCAAATGGACATTTGCCCAGTGACCTGGTGTTACCAAGGGTGGAGCAAATAGGGCTGGCCTAAGCTTTGTGTGGTTACCACAAAGACAGATTGGAGCACCTGTCCCTGGCTCCCAGTAAGGAAGGCTAGTCACACCCTGAAGAGTAGCCCAGCAAATTTGCTCAGCAGAGGCCACTGACCCTTGGGTGTTATGTTAAGAGCCAAATCCTAAGTCCACTGAGCCCTTCCAGTTCTATAGTAGTGGGAAACATCTTGGGTTGTCTCTTGGAAAGCCTCCACCCAACAGAGGGAGAAAGTAGGCTCTGCTGGTTCCAGCTTCTTTTCATGTGGATATAGATGTAACTAATGCCTGCCTTATATCTGACATCCCTTTGGAGTTTTGGACATTTAGAATAGGCCTCCAATGTCATCTACTATTTACATGAGTTCCTTTCCATCATTCTCAATAAATAGCTGTGTTTTAACACTTCCTATAACATCTTCTGTTATAATTCCCCCAGAACAGGAAACACATTTACCAACCTGGACACCTGATTGTATTACTTTTCTACTGTGTTTCTTGAAAATTCTTTCCTAATTATGAACAGAGAGTTACTATCGTGGCATACTTTTTCTCCTGGCTATAGGTAGAATGAATAAATTTATTGTTCATGCCCAGTTTCATGCCAGAGATTAAATGAGGGCATGATTAATAATTGTAAGACTAGTGTGGATAATATCATTAGAACTCTCCTGGCTGGACAAGGCTTAAGAGTTAGGAGTACTGCAGTGGTGAATAGGAGAACTCTGGTCCCCTTTCCTTAAGGGGACCTGATATTTAAAGGAACTTGGATTTCTCTGCTAGAATACAAGGGAACCATGTTCTTCAGAAAGAGACGTGAGCCAAGAACCAGGAATATCTATGCGATTTGGGGGAAGGAGACACATTAGGGAGATCCAGTTGACTCCCAGGTTTCAAGGGTTCTTTTCTGATAGCTGAAGGGGAGACAGCCATTGGAAACATTCTGACACATAGAAGTTCTTTCAGAGGACACAAAGCTACGTGAATTGTGAAACACAAACTGTGGTTTTCTTTGTTCTACAGAGGCATTTAAAAACTGCAAATTGTTCATGAAGCAGTAGAGTGTGGTATTCCTGGATTCCACATTTTGGTCTGCAGCCTATGGTTGAGTTGGCTCCACCAGAATCTTCTGGGAAGTATATAAAAATCAGATTCCTGGGCCTCACCTCAGAATCTCTTAAAGGTCATTAGCAGTTTCATTCAGGAAAGTTCTGGAAGCATTTCAAATGAAGAACCCAGCTGAGCAAATTGACCAAGAGCATCAGCTTTGGTATCATACATTCATTCACCCGGCGAACATTTGTTGAGCTGGACGACATGTTCTAGGCAGCAAAGAAGCAGAGTGCACACATGCCTGCATGCACACTCAAACACACGCAGGGACACCACACATCCCATAAAAGTCAACCCGATTTGTGGGCCATGGCTGGTCTATGTGACTCAACTGCTTGATGCCTTGTTTCTAACTCTGTAAAATGAGGACAATGATACCTAAGTCATAGGATTGTTATGATATTCAAATAAAGCAATATGCACAAAATGTCTACCCTAGAGACATTTAGGGTAGAGTACTTGCTAAATAGTATCAAAAATAACAAAAATGGGGACTTGAGTGATGACTTGGGAGTTAAAGGCACTTGCTTGCAAAGCCCACAGACCTGGGTTCAATTCCCCAGTACCTACACATAAAGCCAGATGCACAAAGTGTCGGAGTTCATCTGGAGTTCATTTTATGTAGCAAGAGGTCTTGGCGCACCGATGCTTTCTCTCTCTCTCTCTTTCTCTGTCTCTCTCCCTCTCTACCTTTCTTTGCTCACAAATATAAATACATAAAGAACAACAAAAATAAAACTAGAAATAGGAAGAAAGTCTGAGCTTATTCCCATGGAGACCTAGACAGTTGATCATAGACTCCAAGTTCATCCCCAGCACATACTCTGTGACTTTGTGTGATTTTTCTTGACATGTCTTGTCTCATGTATAAAGTAGATAAAGGTAAGAAGATAAATATAGATTCCACCCAGCATTAATGTTCTGTGAGTGCTAATAAACTCAAGCTTACCTTAAAAACTAGCATTCAGCCATTTGGCCTCATTACAAACTTTCTTCTAATCCACGCACCTTGAATGAGGCCCAGAGTCAAATACATCCTTCTAGATAGGAACTAAAAACTGAACAATAAAAGAAATGTCAAGGGAATTAAAATGGATGAGAACTGAGCTGTCATTTCTCCTTACCATTCTAGTTGTGATACATGGCAGACCTGACTCAGCTCTTGTCCCCAACGACTGAGATAAGGCACTACAAAGATGGGCAGAGAAATGAAATGACATGAAGGATAAGGCCATAGAGCTTGAGGCAAGGCCACAGTGGAGGCTGCGAAGCCATTTCATTTTGGAGGCAACAGCTTTTACTTCTCCAAGGAGGTCAGCCGAGAGTGTAATGAGAACATCTTGGCCAAGGCCATGATTCACTGTCCAAAACTGGGCTGGGCCCCTTGTCCTGGGAGAATTTCACAGTTTTTGCTTCATTCGTAGACCTCACTCCTCCACTTATGGGTGTCATTCAGAGCTTATTACAGAAAGAGTCAAAGAGAGCCAGAACACTGGGAAGAGTAGCAATGGTGATGAGGGCAGCCAGGAGTGGGGAAAGTGGGAAGTTCTGGAAGACTTTGGCAAGACAGCTCTTGGGAGGGAAACCTTGGCTCTCTGATTTTATAATCTCAGTCCAGATCCTTAAAGAGAAGTACTGAGACATAATGGAAGGACAAGAAGTTGCACAAATGAGCAGTTTCCAGCTGGCCACTGGTAGACCACATGCCATGGTTAACTGTGGAGTCTGGACACTGTGCAGCTAACTACAAAGGGGGGCACTCACCTGGAGCTGGAGTGGGCAGGATTCTACAAAAAGCCAGATAACAAGTGTTTCTGACCTTGCAAGCTCTATGAAACCTACCATAGCCTCACGGGTCACTTTGGTCAACAGCTCATTGAGGGAAGGAACCGGTGGCTGGGACCAGGGGTTGTCAGACTGATCAATTATTCACAGGCTTAAACTCTCTCCCCTACTAGTCATGGGGATGGGGAGGAGGGGCATTGGGGAATTGGGGATAACAACTCATTGTTTGCCCACTAAATAATGTAACTCATTATGGACAATAAATATTTATTAAAAAAAGATTGTGAAATAAAAAAAGAAACCTACCATAGCTACTCAGTTCTGCATTATAACTAGACTAATTGCATAAAATACAGGACATCACATAGTTTTATTTGGCTAAATCTGATATCTCTGTCTATAGCATAAAGACAGTCAGTGGGCAACACACAAACCAATGGGCACAGCTGAACTCCAATAATATTTTCTTTACAAGTGCAATCAAGTGGGCTGAATACGATGACAGTGTGACTGGCAGTCCCTGGAATTCAGTAGGACGGAAGTAAAATGGCCCTGAAATGTGTCATCACAAGTCCCTCAGAAAGATATGCATTCCACACCATGATTAAGTTTAAAGGCTCTAATTAACCTCATAGGGTGTGATGCACTTTATTATATTCTAATTAAGTTTTAAGAAATTTCCATTTTCACAAATTTTACAATCTTTTAATAAGTTTGCTGGGCTTTGAACCAGATCTATGTGTCAGTCTTACTTCTAAATCTTGTCAAAAGAATCATTTGATTTGAGAATTTATATCAGACATGGGATCATAATTGATTTCATAATGGCTTTGTAGAAGAAACATGAAGAAATCCTGTTCCCCAAACTGTGGTATTACACCATTGCTGGTATCTGAGGTGATTTTAGGTAGTACAGGTAAATGGCATGTACTTAATTCTTTATGAAAATTTACAATATATTCAAAGCTTGTTAGCAGTAATATAAGACTAAATGTAATATAATTCAATAAGTTTAATATTAATAATTTAATATAAACTCTATATAAAATGAATTTATTTAAGAAAAAATAGATTATTTCAAGGACATATTAAGCCAAGGACAGTACCAGTTAGACCTGATATGACATAATAAATGCAAGTTGATTAAGTGAAGTTTTGGGGTGCTTGAAGATAATATGTGAGCAAGTGTGACCTGAAAGATGGCGCGCAGTGAGCCCTTGGGAATTTGAACCGAGTCAGGTGCTATCAATTCCTTACCACTGAGAATTATACTGGCATCAAATAGGTGCTTAAGTTAGACAAATGGATGGCTGATGAGTGCATTAATGGATGGATTAAGGATGGGTGATGGATACATGCATGCACCATGGATGGATGAGAAAATGAACAGCGTACCTTTTGGAGTTAGAAGGACTTATTTTGGAGTTACCAAGGATGAGGCATGGTGTCAAAGTTGTCATTGACTTCAGGGCCTGGGGGTGGTGGGCGGATGAAGGGACATTCTTCCTTGGAGATGTCATCTGGATGTTAAAAACTCCCACACTGCCACGTTAGCACTGGGCAAGGGGAACGGGAGGCTGAGGAGCAGAAGTGCTAAGCTGGAAGTGTCCGCGCTGAAATGTCAATCTTGGATATAGGCACTTGGAGCCAGTGTGGGAATGTCTACAGCTACAAATGCTGACTCCCCTGCCTTTGAACTTCTAGTCATTTGGTCATGAGAAAGACAAGTTGAAGGTGCCAGCCATGAGTATAGAGGGCACTGGGGGCCAGCAACAGTCACAAAAGCACAAGGAAATGATGTCAGGCTGTCTCGATCAGAGAGCAACTCTCATCTCAGTTCAAATCGTGGCAGCAGTGAAATTGGCATAAGGTGATGGCATTTATTGTCTTTGTTCCTTTTCCTTTTTTCTGGGAAGAGATGGCCCTTGGTGACGCCTTCCTAAAATGGACCATGGGTCTTCTGAGAAGGCCAATTCAAAGGTGGAAGCTGTTAAAGGTGGCAGGCAATCCAAGAGGCTTCCTTTAGGTCCCCAGCTTCCTCCAGGCCCCAGGGTTCCCTCTCGCCCCTGCCTAGGCTCACTCTTTGCCAGAGTAGAAGATAGGAAAGCCTGGTTAGGAATAGAGATGTGTCCATTGGGAAGGGAAATGGGCGAGAGCAGCACAGGTAGATGTCCTGATGGCTTATGACTTTTTCTTTAAAAAGGAAACAGGTGCACTTCTCAAAAAAGGAGAGATGGGTAAAAGCCCACAATGGATAACAGTTGTTGCAGTAAGAAAAGGCCAGGGGACTCTGAGGGCCACTTACTGAGGACCTAGCTCTCTTGTTTGACCCTAAATGTGTCCTCTTTCTCATGAAAACACCTTCAAGTCCTACAACATCGGGCTATGGTCTCTAGGGTCCCTGGGAGGATGGATGGTAAGTTACTCAGTTCTGCATAGACTCATTCAGCCACCAAGCAAACCTACATCAAAACCCAATAGTGGTTCAAGAAGTCCGCCAGGCTCTAAGGACACAAAGAAAGCCAAAATAAATGGTGTTTTGAATGTCCAAAGGGGGAGATAAAGAGTAGACAAAAGGCTAAGTGGGTACATAAGAAAGGACACCAACTGAGTGGACAGACAGGCACTTTTGGAGTGGAAAGGGTTCTTCACAAACAGTCTTACTGGGGCTGGAGATACGGCTAAGTGGTTAAGGCTCTTGCTTACAATGCCTGACAGCCCTGGAGTGATTCCCCAGCATCCACGCAAAGCCACATGCACAAAAGGGTACATTCATCTGGAGATGGTTTGCAGTGACAAGAGGCCCCAGTGCACCCATTCGTTCTCTCTCTCTCTTTCTCTCTCTCTCTCTCCCAATCTGTGTTTGCAAATAAATAAACAAATAAATATTTTTTAAAAGATGGTCTTAAGAGCAGGATGGAAAATCCAAGCTGGGGACAGCATTGTGTGGGGACCTGAGGATACAGGAGCTCCTCAGAGCCTGAAATCAACAAGCAACCAGGGGAAGCATGGTCAGACAGGATCCTGAGAGGGGCAGGTCAGTTAGATGGGGAAGGAAGTGTTTAGAGTTTATTCTGAGGGTCTTTGGAAGTCATTTTGGGCATTGTCCTCTGGGCCTAATGAGACTTTCTTCGCAGCAATCTGAAAGTTGTACATCCTAAAAGCTTTAGGTTAAAGCGCTATCTTTGCACTCTATGCTCTCCCAATCTCTCAGAACCAGACAGCATCTTTATAAAATAGTTGGAGACCTGGGGTTTTCTCTTAAGAGCGGTTCATCATGTAGTCTGACATCAAAGCTGCCAAGGAGCCTTTGTAGACAGATGGATGGACACCAGGGCTCCACCTTGAGTATCGGAGCTTTGTAAACAGATGGACAAGGGCTCCCTCGAAAACCTCCTGTTATCAGAATTTGGGGGGGCAGTTAGGAGAGCAGTAAACCCCTAGTGACTTTGCTGGTCAGTCTAGGTGGAACCCCCTTGTCTGGGAAGTTCCTAGCTGTTTCTGTAGTCTCAGAAAATCCCAGTCCCACCAAGCACTTTGCTCAGAGAATGGTGTTCCCCTTGTTGATAATGACTCAAACCAAAGCATTCTTCTTTTGCTCCATTTACCGCTCTTGGGCCTCTTAGGAAAGTAAACCTGCCCGTTTGTCAATATTTACTCTGTCTGCTGCCCTTCCCAGAAGAAAGGAAAACTGTTTTCACTGTCAAACTCTTGTTTACATAAAGGATTTACGGACTTGCTCAGAGCTATGGAAAATCCATCACCCTCCTTTAACCTGTGCCCTTAATGAGGTGGTAGCTTCCCTCCCACCATCCTATCCATCACGAATGACAGCAGGTGGCTTCTCAAATGCTCAGACCTTGGGCTTAAACTGATTTTACACAGATCCTTGGGGGACAGATGTTCACAGGGTGAAACCTGCCTTGCTGATTCTGGGGTCCCAGCATTGGGACTTCACCTGGGACCCAATCAGAAGAGTGAGCAAATGTCAAGACCTTTGTGGGGAATCCAGCATCCTTCTGCCCATGGAGCGTTTGCTCCAGTTGTGCAAGAGCACACTCTGGGCTGCTGATTGTTCCGAAGATCTGGCAGGCTCCCTGTCAAGTCAGAAGAAACTGAGATTCACCTTGCTAGGATGCAGGATTGCTCAGAAGACCGCACTCCTCAGAGGCACTGTTTACAACTGAAGAGCCAGCCTGCTTTAACGAGGCTTCGGTCATCATTGTCACAGTCACCTGGCTCAGGACCTCTAAGCCACCTGGAAGACACACTGCAAGCCTAGGAAAGAAAACAAGCCACCTGGAAGAGCTTATAGGGTCTATGGCCCCATCTGAGCATGTTTGATATGACATCAGGAGTCACAGGTGCTCTGAGTGCATTTAATAATTAATTTAAAGAGCCTCTGGGAAGCTCAGGCTCTGGGGAGGATGGGCGAATCCAGAAGTTGCTGTCAGTGGAAGAAGAAATCACTAAAATATGACAATAATAACACTAGATGTCGTTTACTATGACTTCTCCATGTCAGTAAAAAATTCACAAAGGTTTTGACTAAAAATTTTTATTAACAAGTAAGTTTTTTAAAAATATATATATTTATTGTCCATAATGAGTTACATTATTTAGTGGGCAAACAATGCGTTGTTATCCCGAATTCCCCAATTCCCCCCCTCCCCATCCTGATCAGTTGGATATCCTCCTCTGTGGGCTGTCTGTATTAGTCCTTGCGGCAAGGGATCCTGGATATCCTAGTACTCAGCCCGGTTAAGTTTTTTTTTTTTATGTTTTGCAAACTTTGGTTTTCCCATCCCTTGTCCCCGCAGGTCCTTTCCTACCAGACACTCAATTCAATTTTATGCTACCCGAGTCCTCCTTCAATACCTTTCGCTCTGCTTTTTTGTTCTCCTATCTAATTTCATAGACTAGATCCACTCTCGCATTCCCTAATTATACACATAGAAGTATTGCAAGTTAAGATCTACACACCTGGCATTTTTACCTGGATATTGGGGACCAAACTCCGGCACTTTAAAAACTAAAATTTCTTCCTAGCCCCCTCAGCACATTTTGATTTCACAAAATGACTTAGAGGTGCATTGAAAACACATTTTGACCAAAGACCCCAATCAGCCAAAGTCAGGGGCAGAACCAACTATAAATACCATAGATGATGTTTTGGATTGTCTCAACCCCCAGAAGGCAGGATCTGAGGAGGCTCTTTGAGAGTTATGCTATGACCTAGAGCCATCACCGGGCGCAGGGTGGAAGGGGGAGGAACTGGGAAAGAAGGAGGCATTAATTGTCAGGGGCTCAGCAACAAATGACTCCAAGACTCAGTGGCTTGAATCAACATACATTTATCATCTCATGCAGCTTTGGGGGTCAGGAACCGGGGTCAGCTCAGCTAGATAGTTCTGCTTCCGGATCACATGTCAAGAGTCAAATTCTCAGGCAGGGCTCCCCGATTCCCATCCTCACTGACATAGATGTCGGGAAACTTTAGTTCCTACCACACAGACTAGCATAGCACTTAGCTTCTCCAAAGGAGAAATGGAAAGGAAATTTCAGAAGGGCTCAGGAGGCAGGAGACTTCACGATGAACAGCTTAAACAATTCATGTTCTCACAGTTCTAGAAGCAAGAAGTCCGAGACCAAGGTGTCCACCCTTGACCATCTTCTCCCTGGGACTCTTATAGTCTTTCTTTTGTGTGTGATGGGGGACAGAACACCATTTACAATAGATTATTAGGGAGCACCTTAATGGTTTCATTTTAAGAGAATCGCCCTTGTACGTACCTTAGTTCCAAATATAGTCACATCATGAGGCACCTGGAGTAGGACTTTAACATCTGAATCTTGAGGGGATGTAATTTGGCCCACAAAAGAGAGACAAGCCAAGAAGGAAGCCAGAGTCATTTTACAGCCAGGTTGGAGTGACATACTACTGGCCTAGTGTCACTACTACATTCCTTTCTCTAGAAGTGTGTCACCAAGAGAGGACAGTGGACCTCTACCCATTAGTGTCACCAAGAGTAGACAGTGGACCTCTGCCCATGAGTGTGTCACCAAGAGAGGACAGTGGATCTCTACCCATTAGTGTCACTAAGAGAGGACAGTGGACCTCTACCCATGAGTGTCACCAAGAGTGGACAGTGGACCTCAACCCATGAGTGTCACCATGAGAAGACAGTGGACCTCTACCCATTAGTGTCACTAAGAGAGGACAGTGGACCTCTACCCATGAGTGTCACCAAGAGTGGACAGTGGACCTCAACCCATGAGTGTCACCAAGAGTGGACAATGGACCTCTACCCATGAGTGTCACCAAGAGAGGACAGAGGACCTCTACCCATGAGTGTCACTGAGAGAAGACAACGGAACTCCTCCCTTTAAAGGGTGGCTATCAAGGTGTGTGGACATTTTTTAAAAAAATCTACCACATAGGGAAGCCACGAGGAGGAGCCCCTCTTTGGCTCACCATAGGCAAGGGTGACTGGCTGTTGGATCCTGTGGGGCTTTTCTCTGAGAAATAAATAGATCTCAGGTTATCCATGGTCAGGGAGAAAGGAAATTTTTGTTTAGAGCCTTCCATCAAGGAGCATGAATTGTCCTAGACTCTGGATGGCTCAAGTGTGGTATCCAGTAGGGTCCCTTGGAAATAAGAGAAGCCATGGGTGAGTCATGGGTGGGCCTGTGGTCAGGCAGTATCAGGTGAGGCAACGACTGCTGCACTCAGGTAAGTCAGGTGAGCCATGATCTGACAAGCAGATTCCACCAACAATTGACTTCTGTTACCAGTTTATTTCAGAAATACCGTAGTTGGATTTCACATCTGTGATATGAGTGTAACCCAGTAACGTCTCAGAATGATCCACTCTAACAGTCACTGTGGGGACAATGAGAGACACTGTCACCTTGATGAGCTGGAGGAAGAAATGGAAAGGTGCTTTCTGGCCAGCACAACCAGTCCAGGAGTCACACATGCCCATGCCAGGCCGCTACCCTCCATCTCTGATGAGCCTGACCTTCATAAGGCCTCAGTGCACTTGCTACAGTAAGGGAGGCTCAAAGTTAACTGGGTTTGGGTAAAGTCTGTTGCTTACAGAAGAAAATGCAGTTTGAGTCTTATACAGTTTTCTGACACACTCTTCTTACTGTGCATAACTTATCTGTCTAAATCAGAGAGAACTTATTACTGATGCTATTAGACGTGATTCTAGTGACTTTTTTTCTCTTTCAAAAAGCCATTTTTATTTTTGTAGTTCATCCGCACAAGAAATGAAGCAGTCCAAAGAAAACTTTGTCTTAAAAGACTTGTGGCCTTAATGGAAAAGAAATTTCTAAAAAATAAATACAATTCTTGAATGTCATTAAAGCTATGTTATAAATACTAACATACCAAGTAGTTCTAGAAGCATCAGCACTTTCATCCAAACACATCTCCATTATCTTATCAAGTATGATAATTCCAACTTTATAGACAAGTGTGAGTCCAAAGAGGCTATTATTTTGCTTTTAAAGTTATCTAGCTAAACTGTTGTCTACATTAGCTACTATTATCTATACCATCTCGTTATTTATTAACTGTTTGGAAAGTCCTAGAATTGCTTTCGATTTAAAAAAAATAATCTTTGTGGCTACCATTAATGATTGCAGCATTTTACAATAAAGGCCATTCATTTTGCTCCAGCAGGCTGATCGAATTTCAACAAATAAAGTACGTGGAAGAATCTTCATTACAAGTTTTATCTTGCTTTCTATCGTCTAATTGAAATGCTGAGGACCATGGAATTCTATGTCACACAGGCACACTCAGGTGTGAAACACACCTAGTTCCTTCCAAAGATCTGCTCAGAAGGAAATGCAAACAGCATATGGAGGCTGAACGCAGTCATAAAAATAATGCGAGGCTGTTCCTCAATGCTGGCTGCTTACCTAATCATGGCACATTTTCTCAAAACTCATAGCCTCGATGGATATACCTCCATTAACTAAACTGCAACCTTCTAATTTCTCCAGTATTAGTGATTTTTGGAACAAACACACCAGGTGATCTAATATCCACTCAGTCTGGGGAGCACTGACCCAGGGGATGGTCCCAGGAGATGACATTGGAGAGAATGGTGGGGGCATCCAGACCTTGTAGAGTTTTATAGGTCATTGTGACCCCTTTGGCTCACCTGGGAGTGAGAAGGTTTGGAGTTCACATAAAACTTTCCAGGATCTCAGCAGAGCTCTCTCTCTCTCTCTCTCTCTCTCTCTCTCTCTCTCTCTCTCTCTCTCGCTCTCGCTCTCGCTCTCTCTCTCTCTCGCTCTCGCTCTCTTGCTTCTCACTGTTGGAATGGTTCTTCTCCAGCCCTAAATCCAAGTCTTGTACTCAGATTCCCCTTCCTGGGATTTATTCTCTTCATCTTTGCTGTTCTCTACTTTTGTTATCTTTATGGTTTTCTGCCCCCCCCCCGCCCTGCCAGCTCTGTGAAGGCTAGAACCTTCTCTGATTCACTGCAGTATCCCTAGTATGTGGAAGTGCCTGGCATATGGAGAGGGCAGCAAATATTTGTTGAATGGAAAAAGAAAGATCTAGACATGAATTACAATTAAAATGTGGAAGGCATGAACTGCTTTGCCATTTATTTTCCAAGGCTCATCTGGGATGCCAGATGAAGACACAGCAGTGAAGGTCACAAATAGAGGAGAAGAATGGGAAGGGGCAGAGCTGAAGGACTGTTAGGTCCTTACAAAGTTCTAGGAAAAGAAAGAGTTTGCCTGTCACCCAGGGAGGGTCTGGGGTTATGTTTCTCACACATGCTGAATGAACAGATATGAATGCTCTGACCATCTGAAAAAGACTCTGTTTAAGAAGAGCTCAGAAGAGTAGCTTTTGAAGATACATCAATTTCTTATTTTAAGAATGAAAAATAAACTACCAATATTTGGTTATTTTAAAGGAATTTCCTGTGCACGTGCAAAATGCCCAGCCTTTATTCTCTATTAAGACATGAAGAGTCTATTATTACAGCCTTGATGTTTAACTTACCATCAAAGGGAACGGGCCAAGAGGGCCAGACCTCAAGTTCAGGAATGTTAAACACTATTCACAATATGCCCCAGACTTAAGATGTTTTATATAATACTAAATAGCATGGTTCACAAAGGGCACACTCTTGCTTCTAGAAACATAGTGAGAATTTGGGGGTTGTCAAGCTAACATCCCCAAAGTAATGTGACACTTAAAGAAGAAAGAAATATCATCAGGTCTGAAGTCTATAGCCTAGTTTCTAAACTTTGTTCTTGCTTTGTGACCTTAGACAAATTACTGAACTGCTCTGGCCTGAATGCACACCTTATCGTCACCACTAACAATGCTTGGCACTGTGCACGTGTCCATCAGCAAAGAACACTAAGTCTATTCTAGAAGAGGTGGTTATTTGTCTAGTGACCAATGGCCTCCATCTCTAATGGGAAGCTGGGAAGTCACATTCCAGAAAATCATTTTGTTCTTGGAAGAGGTTTTCAAAGATCCCTTTTTGGTGGACGTACATGTAGGGTCATGTGATGTAGGTTAAGAAAGACTCCATTACTCTGGAAGAAAAGCTCAATCTCAATAGGACAGTCTTTTTTTTTTTTTTTGGCTCAGAAAAGGTCTTTCCACCCAGTCCCTTTCAGTTCTGCACAAGAGTAAAGGAGACCCCTAGAAGGAGGAGACTGGAGCCTAGGGACTTGGCTGAGGCCAGCTAGCAGGAGAGGATCGTCCCAGGATGGGAGGATGGAGCAACAATGCATCATTATAGAGTCAGCTCCAACCATCACTCATACTTGGACTGCCTCATTACACATGCTGATAAAGTCTTTATGATGCTATGCTTTCCCAGCATGAGGAGCCCCTTTACCCCCCCTTAGGATGTGTCCTTGAGAGCCATCCAAGAAATGCCCCCAGAGCGAGTTCAGCATTCCTGGGCTCGGGTACTGGGTGATCAGACTCTCCACTCACACACCGCCCTTCATCATCACCAGCTGCATTATCTCCCCTGTGTTAGAATTCTCCTGAATCTTATTGGTTCAATGCTGACTCATCTCCCCCATGGTTCTTGAGGTCCTGGGAGCCCCTGTGCAGTCATATCCATTTCCCCCTCATAACCCGATGCCTGTACACATGCATTGTTCTTGGAACCCATCTACCAACTCACAGTGGTCCACAAAACCTTCCCCTGGGGGGACACCACTTCCGAAGCAGCTCCATACCTTCAGAAATGGAATCTGGGCATTTAATCTGACAAAGGATGAAAATGCCAACTTCATACGAATCATACAACCAAATACCCTGTAATACCTGTAGCTCAGATCTTACCATCTACCCCCCATGGCTCCACACCACAACACCACATCACCACTCTCCTGTGTAAGTACATGAGCAACACTTCAGCCATGCAATGTGCTCATCAAAACATGGAGCATTTCATTCTGTAGCAAAGGGTGTCCTCACATTCTTATCTTCTGAGGTGACACCCCACCCTACCCTACACCCATAGCTTCAATAGTTCTTTCTAGGATGTTCATGGGAGCTGCAGTATTAAGGCCATTTGTTTTAACTCAAATCACAACCATCAGACCAAGGGGATGTGGCTGCATACAAGGTCAGTGAGTAGCCTGAGCAGAAGAAATGGCCTCAGGGGCCCATGATCTGCCAAACAGCTGACCAGTGAATCTAAATTGGCAGCAAAGCGCAGTCCTCATTTCAAAGGGGAAATTAAAACCAGGCTTTCTGGGAGGGCAGGCCCTAGTCAGAAGGGAGGTGATGCCTGTAACCAAGGCAACGTGCAAACATTAGCTTTTCCTTTCTCCTCCCCAGTGGCCTACTTCCAAACAGCCCTCCTACACTCATATATCTCAGGGAGAGGTGTCAAGAGAAGATGAAGACGTGATCGTTCCCTGAGAAATTCCAAAGGGATGGGGTACTTCCACCCAACAAAAGAAAATAATAGAAAAAAGTCACTAGTTGCTTCTATAAGTAGAGAAGTTTATACAATAAATTCAGGAGGCTGTTTAAGTCTTCTCAGATTGAGGCCATGCAGATCTTTCTGGAAGGATTAGAAATTTAAAAGGAAGTTACCTGAAAATAGCGAATTCTATCTCCCATTTACGAGGAGTGCTGAGTTTGTAGAGAGATTTTAGGTTTTCTCTACATTATTCTGGGAGAGTGTCCACTGTCACCATTTGTCAGGGGAACAAAAGAAAATTCCAGTCGTTTCCATGGCTTCTCCAATAGAGTCAGTCTTTCATCAATATTTGCTAAATGAATGAATGTAGCTCATGCCTGGACTGATTGATTTTGAGTGGAAAGTGCCCGAATCCAAGTTCAGTTCCTGACTACCCAGCATCACCTAGGCTCCCTGGGTTCCTGGAGGAGCCCTGTCCCTTCACTCTGCAGTTCAGTGAATTCTCAAGGAAACCCCACGGTGTTCAGGCCCTGTGGAAAGCACTGGGTCTGGCAAAGAGGTTGGGAGGGCCCCACCTTCATAGAGTCCATTCTCAAATTTTGGGGTTAAAGACAAGGGGTAGTCCCTAAAGAGAAAGGGGCAAATAAGATGCTCTCAGGTGGTGATGCATGGTTTGAAGAATAAACGAGATTAACAATTTGGGGAGTAGCTATGCAAAAGTTTGTGGGGGAAATAGTATTGAGATGTACTGAAGGGTTTCTACTGAGCTCCAATGAAAATGACTTAGAGGGAATTCCAGACAAATAATTCCAAAATGCAATTACAATAATCATTGTCAACAAACAAGGAAGCCAAGAACAAACAGCTGAACAAAACGGAAGAGAATCAACTAAAAGAACTCAATAGACTGCTTAGTAAAATGAAGAGAATCACAAAGAACTCAATAAATGGCTGAATGAAATGGTTGAAAATCAACAACAACAAAAGAACTCAATGGTCGGGTGTGGTGTTGCATGCCTTGAATCCCAGCACTCAGGAGGCAGAGGTAGGAGGAGCGCCATGAGTTCAAGGCCACCCTGAGACTACATAGTGAAGTCCAGGTCAGCCTGGGTTAGAGTGAGACCCTACCTCAAAAAACTAAAAAATAAAAATTAAAATTAAAAAAAAAAAACGAAGAAGAAGAAGAAGAAACTCAATGGACTGGAATGAATTCAATGAGGACATGATAGAAGGAAGGAATTCCAATAAACAATGAGAACGTCAAATCAAGACAGGAAAATGGAATTTGATGAATAGATGGAGATGTTGAAGGAAAACCTAATGGAAACTAAAAATAAAACTACCCATTTAAAAGGATCCTCCAAACACCTCCACAATAGAATAGATCACGTGGAGAATAGACTATCAGGACTTGAGGACAAGACAGAGGAAATAGATCAGGAAACCAAAATCAATGCCAAGTTAAAAAAACAACAACAGCAACAACATATGAACAGAACATGAGAGATGTGGGATAATTTTAAAAAGACCAAACATTCAGATCATGGCCATACACGAAGGGAAAGAACTGCAGGCCCAGGGCACAGAGAGCATCTTCAATAAAATTATAGAACGTTTTCCTAGTATGAGGGTAATCAACTACTCTCTGATAGGACATGAGACCAGCTCAGAGGGAGGGGATTCATGCCTGGTACTGAGAACCAAGTCAGAAGCCCGTGGCTTGAAAAGTCATAGACCCGAGAGGGAAGCTTCTCCTGTTCTCTGGCTAAAAGAAGAGGTCATGCTTGTCAAAAAGTCTTCTAAATGTCTGTGTTACCCCCTTTGATCCCTGCTGCTCTCACTCTTGGTTAGAAAGTCTGCTTTTTACAGATGGCAGTGAATTCTGGGGAGAGCCAAGACCTATCAGTGTCACAAGAAAAGAAAGCCGACAGCCTAGAGATGAGTCATCTCCATCACTTCTGCCAGGGCCCAGGAAACATAACAGAAAGTGGTGGGTAAAATAGGAGTGGGCAGTGATAGGAAGGAGCAAAATGCCACTGGTTGTTTTTACAAAGCTTAATCTAGGCTCCTTACCCAGCAAGTCAGTGGACGCTTGGACAACTCTTTACCCACTTGAAAGTGGTGAGTGGATCCATCATTCAGAGGGAAGCCTCAGCCTTCCCAGGCCAAGTCTCTCAGCCACTTTCCACAGCTAGCTAGCCTGCCAGCTCGCTATGTCCTTAACCAAAACCCACGTGTCCTAGACTAAAGCCCTGATTAAATGTAATTTTTTTTCTTATATTGGCTGGTAACCTTGTGTATAAGCAACTCTTTGTTTTCCATAAATGATATAAAGCAACTAAACCTTGCGGGGGATAAAAGAATGTTGTTCTCACTGTGAGCCTGATAAGTTCCTCCAGGATGATGGTGGTAGACACTGAGGACACTCAAAACTCTCAGAGCCAAAAATCAGAGGCTGCTGGGAACTCAGCACTAAAGGAGACTTAGAACATGCCCTACAAGGCTTGGGAAACATTACAGAGGAGAGGGCAGGAAGAATGTAAGAGCCACTGGGTGGAAGGGAGAGATCAAGGGGAGAGACTCGTCTTCCAGTGCACAGGAAGAAAGGAGATGAGTAGATAGTGACGAATTGCAAAAGAAATCCATTTCTTCTTTTCCTAGATCATGAGGTGGAAAGGGGAAAAGTATGGCAAAAGCAAATAGATCCTCCCTTCTAGATTCAAGTTTATTGCAAAACAATGTCAGCAGCTTGCAAGTATTTTTGTGGATGAACCTGGTATTTTAGTGTCACAGACAAACTGAAAAGAAACGTGTTCTGCTTGAGACTGAGGAAAAAATTGGAACTGATGTAAGCAGTTATTTAGAGCAGTTAAGGTAGGTGAAGCATCTAATTGTATCTAAGTGTTGGCGCTTCTCTTAATGCTGCTTAGCATTCGAGGAAGCAATACACAAGGTTAGCATTACCAGTCACAAGACCCACTGACATCACTCCCCACCTGATTCATGCAAAAATCACATTACTTCTGGGATTCTCATCAAAAAGAGCTACTTCAATCTCGTGATGAGAAAACATCCAACAAACTTAAATTGAGAGGCTGTCTGAACAACAACAAAAAAAAATAACTGACCTACAGTGCTCAAAGTTCATGAAGGGCAAGGGAGAAACTGAGGATCTGTCTGTCACAAACTAGAAGAAATCAAAGAGGTGTAGTGATGAAATGTAACACGGGCTCATGAGTTTGATCTTCAAAGAGAAAATGAACACTCTCAAAGACATTTAAATCAGATCTGCATTTTAGTTAATCTATTTGTTTTAATGTTATTTTCTTAATTTTGATCCTTGTGCCATGGAACATAAGATAGTAACAGTAGGTAAAACTGAATGAAGAGTATACAAAAACTCCATGCTATTTTTGAAACTTTTATATAATAAACATTTTTTTCATAGGAAACAAATTTTAAAACAGTATTATCAAACAACCAGATGGCCAGGACCTGAACCATCTGGAACATAGCAAGAGTCCTGAGATGAAGAGAAAAAATGTGTGAACACAGAAAGTAGCCCTGGCCACGTCCATGCAGTGACAATGACACTGACACCATGTACACACTAAGGTTGTCATGGGGCCTAAACATTCCCATGAGCCTAAGAGAGCCCAAGGAAAGACCTCAATGACTGGTCGTGGGCCTTTCCCAACATGCACTGGGATCACAGTGCATCTGGAAATAAAAGCCTATTTTGCATACTCTTATTTATCCTTTCAGACAGTATCCATTGAGTACCTCCCAATGACCACTCCCCATTCATTCATCTTTCCTGAGTTTAACAGGTTTGACTTTGAGTTTTTCGAAACCCTTATTTTGCTGTGGGCCAGAGAGCAACTGTTTCAGGTTTTGTATTGAGCAGCGTTCTCTAGAGGAACAGATCTGATGGGATGTGTATGTGAAAGGATTCACTATCTTGGCTTACAGGAGAGGGGCTAGGTGTTTAATAATGGCCCTTTGCACACTTACATGATAGGGGCTGGGGAGTTCACCAATAGCCATGTACACACTGGAGACTTTGAGAACCCATCAGCTGCTCAGTCATGAGACTGGATGCCTCGGCATTTCCAAATGACTCTGCAGGCCTGAAAGCTTCCTGGAGAGTCATCGGTCTTTAGTCTGTGCTGAAAAAATGGGAGGCTGATGTTGGCGGAGGATGCAGCAGCAAGAAGCAAAGGCTGACGGGTAACACTGCTTTTCCTCAGACCTCCCTCTTTACGTCAAGGCCACTTATTGGAGGGAGTCCAGGGGAGGGCCTTCTCCATTCTGTTCATTCTTTCTAGGAACATCCCTGCAGACCTGGCCAGCAGTGTGCCTCCAAGTTGACTTCAAATCCTGTCGAGTTTTGATAATCAAAATCACACCTGTCTCCTCAGTGCTGCTGGTTTAACACAAAAGCAGCCATGGAGCATGCAGAAGTGAATGGGCATGTGCAATTTAAAGTTATATATTTTGAAAAAAATGGGTCTAGGAAGATAGCTCAAGCACTAAAGGCACTTACCTGCAAAGCCTGCTGACCTGGGTTCAAATTCTCTAGCCACCTACATAAAGACAAGCATTTGTTTGCAGTGCTAAGAAAACCTGTTTTGTGCATGCACACACATGCACACACATGTGCATGTGTATGCATGCATGTGCAAATAAATAAATAAAACTTTATTTTTCAAAATAATATAGTGGCAACAGAATTATCTTACAAAAACTTGTATTCATAAAACTCGAGAACACAACCCAAAAAAGCGTTATTCAAAAGTGAAGAAAATGCATCGATAGAAAAACCTAAAGAAATAGATACACAGCAATAAGCAAATGAGTATCTGTTCAATGTAAATTCATTATTGGGAATTTATATCAAAACCACAATGTGACAACCTTTCAAACCCAGTGGCTTAATATAAAGTAAAAAGATTCGTTAAAGTATAAGGTGTTGGTGAGAACAGGGACTAAATGAAATCTTTATCCATTGATTGCATAAATATGTTATGGTGCATTCATTTTGGAATTTAGTTTGGCAATTTCTTAAAAATTCAGCACATACTTACATATGATTCATCCATCCCATCTTCAGATATTTAACCGCAAGGAATGGAAACCCATAAGAAGACTTGTCTAAGAACACTCATGGAAGTTTTATTCATAGTAGTTCCAAACTTAAAGCTAAATTCCAGTTTGTGAATGGCAAACCAAACTGTGCTTCATTCATATAGTGGAATAGTACTTATCAATCAAAACCACTAACAAAATGCTTCATGCAGCAATGTGAATGAATTCTACAGGTGTACCACTGGTGAAAGAAGGTAGATACCAAAGAGAAACTGGTTCCACATGTTGAAAATATTATAACAGTCACAAATAATGGATGGCAAGAGAGATCAGACTAGTGGATGTCTGGGTGGAAAGGCACCGATGAAGACTGGGTACAAAAAGGACAGAGAGAAGTTCTGGGGAGACAGAGATGGTGATTACACATCACATACATTTGTCAAAGTCAACAACCTGCAGACTTAGACTATGAATTGTAACATAAATAAATCATACCTCACTCAGCCAACCTGATTTCACAAAGATTCACGAGGCTTGTACTTCCACAGTTACTGTTTCTGTAATGGTCTTCCTGTCTTAAACTAGAAATTTAAACAAAATAAACAAAATGCATATGTAAACTAAAGTTCCAGAAGCACTGTGTCTACTTTGAAGAAGTCTGAATGGACTGATAGAACTCCAGTGATCATGGAGAGATAGGATGTGGCCGGAACAGAGCCACCTTTGGACCCTCAATAGCCATTTACCGCCCACCTCTGTGCCTGACATAACATCCTAGTGACTGTCAGGTGACCCAGGTGAATGTCATGAATGGAATGTTGGAACAGCCCACTGGCTTCCACTATCCCAGGGGCTAAGAATGTCATCAGATAACATCTAAGGATAATGGCAGAGATGTCCCCACTTTGCCATACCCTGCCTACCTGATGCTTCCGCCAATGTATTTGAAAAGTGTCTTGGTTTATGACTCTTTTGTCACGGAACTACAAAACCTTCACAAAATCATGATCACATGGGAACACGGAATTTGGGATCATCTGAATCTATATTCCCTGACCAGAGTCACTTATAGTTGGCTCCAGAACAAAGTATATAATATTTCCCCAATAAATATTTTAAAAATTATGGTCCATGTGTTGCAGGGTGCTGACCGCTGCCCTGCATATCCAGGAAATGCCGGTGATTCCTATTTGTCTAATGTAGAGAAGAGGATCCAAAGACTCCTAACAGATTTCTCCAAAGATTATAATACTTAAAGTTTCAAATGAGGTCAAATAATTTTTAGGGACATATGCTTTAGAATTTTACATCTTAAGATGGCCATCTGCCTTTAGAAGTCTCTTCTTTGGTCTAGAAATATTTGCGGTAACTTAAAGAGCCGAGCAGAGGCATGCATGCAACCAGAAGTTAGCCTCAGCAGGCCTTGACCCTTAACCCCCTTTTGGGTTGCAGTTAGACATCCGAATGGCTTGTCTTTGTTCTTAGACACTGAGCAAGAAAGCCACAATTATAGATTCCAAAGGCGCCTGACCAGCATTGCTTTTGAAAGCGGTTGCTGTGGGGAGCGTGGAAGGGTTCTGGAAATGAACGTTAGGCGACCTTAGGGCAGCAATCTGGGAATCATGAAATCGTGGGGAGGGGGCAATTTCTAAAATTTGGATTGATGCCACAACTCGTCACAAAATTTGGTCCTGAGCTACCTGAAGGTGGGGGAGACTGTCCGGAGGCATGGCACCCATCAGTAACAACACACTTGGGCCAGGAAGACTGGGCTGAGTACTAGGATATCCAGGATCCCTTGCCACAAGGACTAATACAGATAGCCCACGGAGGAGGATATCCAACTGATCAGGGATGGGGAGGGGGGAAATTGGGGAATTCGGGATAACAACGCATTGTTTGCCCACTAAATAATTTAACTCATTATGGACAATAAATATATATTTTAAAAAGTAAAATAAAAATATCCTTGAAGTGGAAAAAAAAATCAATGGAACACTCTTGTCTCGGGCAGACACCAGGGTGCCTCCCACCACCGAAGCTGTGATGGTAAGTTAGGTGGACTTTATAATGGTTCACCTCCATTATCAACTTGACCAGATCAGGAATCAATTAAGAGACATGGTTTATATTAGCTCCTAAGGTATTCTCTAACTTTAAGGCCCCACCTACCTGCCCACTTAGAACGAGAACCTTCCCAAGCACAAAGCAAGATGTCTGCTGGGCATGCAAAAATAAAGAACTCCTATCCACACAACAAACAGGAAGCTGAGTTGGAAACATCACTCATAAAGCCTAGAAGCCAGTTTCCCAACATGGCCTATTGTACAAGATTTTCAGTTTGAAAATCAGAGATTTTTTTTTTTTGTTCCATTTCATGAAGATCCAACTATCAGGAGCTTCAACAGTGGCTTTGGTTTTATTTCATCTGACAGAATTCTAAAGAAGTAGACAACCCAGAATACTGCGTCTCCGGCGAGGTATGCCACCCTAAATATCTGCTTCAAGGGGGCAGTTCAGCTGCTGGAGTGCTGGCCTCACGCCCAAATTTCAAGAAGGAATAAGGGGGCATTACAAAGACTTCCTGAAATGATTCTTTTTCTTAAGCAGGGAGAGAGAGAGAGAAAAGAGAGAGAGAGAGAGAGAGAGAGAGAGAGAGAGAGAGAGAGAGAGAGAGAGAGATTGGCACCAGGGCCTCTAGCCACTGCAAATGAACTTCCAGATGCATGTGCCACCTTGTGCATCTGGCTTTATGTGGGTATTGGGGAATGGAAATCAGGCTGTTAGGCTTTGCAGGCAAACGCCTTAGCTGCTGAGCCATCTCTCCTGAAAGCCTTCTGTTACACCCAACACCTTCATGTGTGCATCCTTTGCATGTACTCGATATGTATAAGCCACAGCATTACCCAATGGTTAGCAGAATGGACACTGAGAAAGTGACTGAATGAGCCTTGCAAATGCTAAAAGAGAGGGTGACAAAGAAGGGCTTGGTGGGTATCAGATTAGCCAGTTCACTTTGTCTATAGCAGGTTTTGTGAGTGATTCTATTTTTTGGGTTGTCCTATTTATCAACAATAAAAGAATTTATTTTATTATCAGAAAAGATGAATTTTTAAAAACTATTATGATAACTTGATTTGGATTAAAGTCATTTCTTATGACGCGATTGAAATTCTTGTATTTACTGAGGGAACGCAAAACTCATCAATACAGAAAATCAGAGGCTACTGAGAACTCCAAACTCCAGCAGACTTCTAACACACACTCCAAGGTTCAGGGGAGACTGTGGAAGAGTGAGCAGAAAGAATATAGGAGCCACGGGGTGGGAAGGAGCACTCTGAGGCATTGTCCCCCTCACACAGAGACTGACAGGTGCATTGTTGACCCCAAGATGATTGCTGATAACCTCACTGAGGAGTGGAGTGGGGGTGTGGGAGAGGAAATGTGAGTATAACCTGAAAGGAATATGGCCATATGAAATATGTTCATATAATAAAATCATCAATCAAAATGCTTATGTTAGCTGGGCATGGTGGCACATGCCTTTAATCCCATCACTCGGGAGGCAGAGGTAGGAGGATCTCAGTGACTTTGAGGTCAGCCCAAGACTACATAGTGAATTCCAGGTCAGCCTGGGCTAGAGTGAGACCCTACCTTGAAAACCTCCCCAAAATGCTTATGTTTAAATAAATGCCTTTAGTTTATAACTTTCCTTCTAATAGAAGTTTTCCAACCATGAATGGGCAAAGACCAATTTAGCCCACCACCCACTGTTATTAATCAAGTTTTAACGGGAACACACAGGGACACTTCCTGGCTGTCATAGATACCCTTCTCTGCTCTATGGCAGAGTTAAGGTGTTGCACATAAGATACTCTCTGCATTCCTTTGTGGAAAAAGTTTGCTGATTCATTATGGACAGCATACACCCCAGGACAAGACAGATCAGGCTACCCATTTCTGGAATCCTCTTTGAAAGTCTTTAGGACCAATCACAATATTCTTAATGAAGACTGCATATTCATCCATCAGGTCTTGGTGATACATTGTCAAGCAGAGTCTGGTCTGGCCCAATAGTCTTCTACACTAAGGTCTCAGACTTTCCTTTGTTTTAAATGAACTTTTTCTAATTGCCTATTAAAAATACAACATTATATCTAAGTCGTCTATTTACAGAAAATCGCATACCAAAATAGTGTTTTACATTTGTGTTTGATATTTTTCAAAAATACCAAAATACTTTTTCTTGTTGCTGTGACAAAACATCTAGCTAAAACAACCTAGGAAAAAAGGGTTTATTTTGATTCATGATTTAAGGGGATACAATCCGTGATGAAGTGGCTGGTCACATTGTGTCTATAGTCAGGAAGCAGAGAGCGAAGAATTCAGGTGCTCCACTCACTTTCAGGAGATGGTGTTAACTACCTCAGGCTAGGTCTCCCATTTTAGTCAAGCCTCTCTGGAAATACCCTGGCAGACACACCCAAAGGTCTGTCTCCTAGGTGACTAATTCTATCAAGTTGATAGTTAAGATTAACTGTCATATCAAACACTTCTCTTGTTGGCTTGGGAATAACCACCTTAGCTGAAATGATACCAGATCGTCTTGCTTTTGTAGATGTTGCAAATAAAACATTTTAAGAAAACCAAATTGCTTCTAAGTCAGGGCATACAGGACACATCCAATACACTACCTTCACCTCCTTCAAGACTCTTGGCATTAATTCATCCTGACAGCATCACAGACTTAATTACCAACTACCCTTCACTAATGGAATGGATAATCTCTCAAATATTATAAACTGTGTATTATTCTGTATTCTGCCCATAGATAAAAGCCCAGAAAACCTGGTTATGACTACAGAATGGTGGGTATCCCTTGCCAACTGGGCAAGGTGAAAGTCTAGGGGAGGCCCAGGTTTGCTTGCCTTCTTGCAGTGCCTTCTCTTTGCCCTACAGTGATCACGGAGAAGGCTCTACAGTGGTCAGCTTGTGGCCAGCTTGGCTCGTGGTATTGCTGATTATATAAACTATACTTAGCTAGAAACTATGGGCGGTTTCTTAGGACTGTGGCTACTATGATCATGAATTTAATTCCTAAAAGTAGACCAAGCTGTGGATTTCTCTCTCTCTCTCTCTCTTTTTCTTTTTCTACTCTGAATCTTGCCATTCCCTTAAAGGTATTTAGATAATCGTGTTCAAAAAAAATGGTGGAAGATCAAAGAGGAAAGAAAAATCTATATTTCGTTTATTTGTGGGTGTATCTATTGTTTTCTAGTCTGTATTTTACTTATAGTAACTCAGTCATTGGCCCCATGGTTCTGTGAGGGTGTTTTTCATATATTTAATGGATGAGGAAACTTAAAAATGAAAAGTGACTTGTCCAAAATTCCAGAATTAAGTGGTGTATCAGTTACTTTCTCATTGCTGGGACAAAATAGCCAACCTGAAGCAGATGATGAAAGGGAAAAGACTGAGCTTGGCTTACAGTGCCAGAGGGCACAGTCCATCTGGGTGGAGAAGCCTGTGTCCCATCAGCAGGGAGGGAGTCCAGAGAAGAGTTAGCAGGGCTCAGCTACCACACCCCCAGGCTGGCCCTCAGCGACTCACTTTCTCAGCAAGGCCTCTCCTAAAGGTTGTACAACCTTCTGGAACCAAGTATCCAAGCACATGAGTCTACAAGGGACATTTTACATTCAAATCACAAGTGGCTAAGCCAACCTGGTGTGTAGGCCAGTGTCCTGGAAACATGGGATGACACCTATTTAAGAATGCCTCACAGCCCACAGAGGAGGATATACAACTGATCAGGAATGGGGAGGGGGGGAATTGGGGAATTCGGGATAACAACGCATGGTTTGCCCACTAAATAATGTAACACATTATGGACAATAAATATATATTAAAAAAAAAAAGAATGCCTCACAGGTGGAAACAATACAGTAAAGCTACGCTTACCTCATGCTTCTTGTTTTATAAGAAAAGCAAAGTGCAATTTTGAAATCATTTTTTGGTGGGTGTTTGATTGATTGTAACTGAATGCATCCCTCAGGACTGCTAGACAACTTCTGTACAGGAGCAAACAGCTTCCTCTGTGTGAAAAGTCCCAACACCTCACCCTCTCCCTAAGATCCCTGGCCTCATCATGTGGCCTTTAAATGTAGCATAAGTGGAATTCCACCCTTCATCTTTCCTTGAAATTTCTTTACCTACAATTGGGCTCCCTGGTTTGTGTTCTGTCGTACTTGGTATCATCTATTGCATTGAAGAGGGAAGGAGAAAGAAATGGAAGGAAGGAGGAAAAAGGGAAGGAGGGAGACAACATTGAACAGGTATGGCCTGACAGTTCATAGTTTGATAAGAATAAAGTCAGTGGGGCTGGACAGATGGCTTAGCAATTAAAGGTGCTTACTTGCAAAGCCTGACAGCCTGGGTTCAATTTCCCAGAATCCACTTAACACCAGCTGCACAAAGTGGCACATGCATCTGGAATTAATTTGCAGCTGCTAGAGGCCTTGAAACACCCAAACTTTATCTCTATCTGTCTGCCTGTCTGTGGGCCAAGGTAGGAGGATCGTGTGAGCTTGAGGCCACCCTGAGACTACATAGTAAATTCCAGCTCAACCTGAACTAGAGAGAGACCCTACTGTATTAGTCAGAGTTCTCTAGAGGAAACAGAGTTGACAGAATGGATTGTAGTAAAAGGGAATTTACTGGGGTAGCTTACGACAGTCTAACAATAGCAGTTTGCAGACCCACAGGTGAAGAAACCAGTAGCTGTTCAGTCCACGTGGCTGGAGACCTCAGCAGTCCCAATCCAGCCCAGAAGGCCTGATGGCTCCCTTGGGAGCGGCTGCTCTTCAAGTCCACCATGTGAAGCCAAGGAAACTGGGTTCCGATGTCCAGGAAGGGTTAGGAGAGCAGAGTGAGTGCAAGTCATGAACAAGCACCAGCAGCCAACAAGCAGGGAGGAGACAGAATTTCTTCCCCTTTATACAGACTTAGGGTGGGGTCTTGCAATCCTTCCCCAGACTTAATGGCTTCCTGAGTCTCTGGAATTTCCTTCCTGCCCTGCCCACACAGGAAAGGATGTTTACTTCTAGCTTCTTTGAACTTCTCTACATCCTGCCCCCTACTGAGAGGTTGCCTTCCTATAAACATCCTGAGAGACCTATCCAAGATAATTAAAAAGATCAAATTGACAACAAAACCTAACCATCACACCTACCTTGAAAAAAAGCTCAATGAATAAATAAATAAATACTAAAATAATCAAAAAGGATAGAGCCACTGGAGGGCTGGGGTTTGCCTTAGTGGTAGAGTACTTGTTTGGCATATAGGATTCTATCCCCAACACTGCAATGTTTATTTCATAAAATGAAGTTATAAAAGCAAGAATTTAGCCCCTGGAATCTGACTTTCTAGATTTAAATATCTATTATGTCAATGATGTTGATATGTATTTTAATCTGAGTAACCATCTAGCGCAATATCCAAAGTAAGGCATGTTAGAGCTTGATGAGTACCTGACAAGATCTTGGGTAACAGATACAAGTGAGACCAATCTCAGGCATTCCAGGTCAAGTTGGCCCCTCTAACCTTCCTGAGCCTTGGTTTCTTCATCTGTAAAATGGTGATAATCACAGTACCTAACAGGACTGTTGGCAGGATTGGGTTAAGTACTAGACACAAGGCTTTTAGGACAGTGCTGGGACTTGGTAAGTACTATGGAAACATCAGTTGTCTCTAAGAGAATTGAGAATCAGAAAGGTTAAGTGAATTGCCTAAAAACACTTAGCTGTCCAGTGTCACCCAAACCACTGGATCCTAAACTCAGTAGTCTTCCCATGACACCCTAGACATTGTAGACCAAGCCGGGTGATAACCCTTAGTCGGTGGCCGAGGCTAGGGGCCTGTTAGTATCCTGGCCACAAGGTGAGGATGTGAGTGAAAGATAGTGGGAAGTTATTTCTCACGTTCAGCATCTCCAGGGATGCTCTTACTCTGATCAGATGTTCTTTGTCCCTCTCCCCAGAGGCCAGTACAAGAAAGGTAAAGTGAGTTAGTCCTCCAATTCCCTCCCAGCCTGAGTGACTCCAGTCCTCCTCCATTCTCCTTATCCCTCCCTTCCTTCCCCATCCCATCACTGCAGAGGCATTTGTCCTGTAGCATTGTTGCTGAGACCCACTGAGTGAGCTCCTAGACAGTCCACCCCATTGTGTGGGTCTCTCATGACCCTCCATGACTGCACAAACATGCTGGCTCTCAGGTAACTGAAGTTTATTCGTATGCCCCCTATCCCACCTGCCACTGGATTACAGCCCCTGCAGGAGTCACGAAAGTGTCAAGCAAGTCTCTGTAAATGCTCAGTGCCTACTAGAAGCCATTGGCTTCTTACACAAGGAGCTTGAAACTCAGGACTGAATCCGAGTCTCTATCATTCCCAAGTCCTCCAACATGGGGAAGGTGAGCAGTCTCACTGGCTTGCTTGAGTGTAGAAACTGCCCTGCAGACTCGTGAGGAAGGAGAACATTGGTGTGGATGGAGTATTTCGCACACTGCCTGGCACACAGGAAGCACCAATCAACTTCAGTTGGTCTTGTTTGTACCATTAGTGTCCCTGGGTCAGAGGGAGTTTGCAATAGTCAGGGTTCTCCACAAAGATAACCCAGCGCTGATAGAATATTTTAGAAGGGAATTTACAAGACTGGCTCACATGATATGCACTGGGTAGTCCAATGATGCCTGTCTACAAATTGGAGAAGCTGAGGACCCAGTAGTTACGCAATCCATGAGGACGGATGCCTCAGCAATCCCAATCAGGCACTGAAAAGCCTAGAGGATTCCTAGGGTTTTGGTTTGTATTGGAAAGCTGAAAAAGCTGGGTTCTGCCAGGCTTGGTGGCACATACCTTTAATCCCAGCACTCAGGAGGATTGCCATGAGTTCAAGGTCAGCCTGAGACTACATAGTGAGTTCCAGGTCAGCCTGGGCTAGAGTGAGACCTCTACCTTGGGGAAAAAAGAAAAGAAAAAAAAAGAAGCTGAGTTCTGATGTCCTAAAGGTTTGCAGCAACAAGGTAGATACACTAAGCAGCAAGGAACCAAAGCTGGCAGGCAAAAACTGCCCTGTGTGTCCCTCAGACATCTCTATATCTAGGCTGTCTTCCTCCCTCAGTTAATGTTTCCTACTGTCTACATGTTTCCTACATGTCTCTTACTTGATTTTAATCTAATCAAGTTGACAATCATTCTTAAACATCATAGAAGTATTACCTATCATTGAATTACTCACCTGTCTCTCTAGGTCCCTGAGCCTTTCTGTCAGCTCAGCCCCAGAGCCCACATAGGCAATTGTCCTGAATTCATAAGAAAGAGTCAGGATTTAAAAGTTCAGAGCCATAATAGCCTGACTCTGCAACACTGAAGACCTTGAAGGGGGCTCGGTTCTCAGGTCTCACCCTGTTCAAAGCTGTGGTTTACAATCAGGCCTGTCTACCTTGAGAATCAGCCCTAACACATCATATCTGTTGCTCTGTTCTCATCAACTTCAGTTTTTTCTTTTGAGGGGGAGGTTAGTAATGAGTAATTAGATTCATCAAGGAGTGTTGTTGACAGCTCCACATTGCTGGGAAGAATATCCAAATTTGGTACAGTTTAGGGGAGGAAAGGATTTACTTCAAGTTTACAATCCAGGTGGGTGGGAAAGTTCCATCAATGGCAGAAAAAGCTACTTTCATGCATCCAAGCAAAATGAAACCATCACCAGCCAGCAAACATCAAAAGCAACAAGCATAAACCAGCAGCAAACAGCAGGGGCCCTGCCAAAGCTCAGACTTCTCTGCATACCTTTGGGCTGGAAATCACATCTGCCCCCAAATACACCTTAGGGCTGGACCCCCACGATCTGCCCCCATTAACACCTCCAGCCAGGCAGCTGGAGACTCAAGTTACAAGCCTTAATAAAACACCTGAGTCTATGGGGGACATACACCCAAACTACCACAGGGAGTAACTCAATTTAGTCCTGAACACCTACAGCAGACACATGCTATGATTGGACATGGATTAAGTTTGTCTTCCAAAGATTCATATGCTGGAAACTTGGCTCCCAATGTGGTGATGCAGAGAAGTGGTGAGATTCTTAAGAGGTGGAGCATACTCAGGAGTCCTTAGGCCATTATGGGTACCACCCTTAGGAAGGATTAATGTGGATCTCAGAGAGTGTATTATCTTAAGGACAAGTTCTATAAGAGAGGTTATTGGGTGTACATATGATTAAAGTATGTTGTGTGACAAGGACCTCTAAGCTCGCAACATTAAAGCAGCCTTATTACTCACCCACCACGACTCAGGGAACTGGGCGGAAAGATTGTGAGAGCCGTGGTGGGGGAGACGGTCCAGAGGCATAGCACCCATCAGTAACAACACACTTGGGCCAGGAAGACCGGGATGAGTACTAAGATATACAGGATCCCTTGCCACAAGGACTAATACAGACAGCCCACGGAGGAGGATATACAACTGATCAGGGATGAGGAGGGGGGGAAGTGGGGAATTCGGGATAACAACGCATGGTTTGCCCACTAAATAATGTAACTCATTATGGATAATAAATATTAAAAAAAAAAGTATGTTGTGTGATGTGATGGCATGTGTGATAGTTTGATTGTAGACTGTCCCCCATAACCTTATGTGTTTGAATGCTCAATGCCCAGTTGGTAGTGCTGTTTGGGAACTTTGTGGAGCCTTTAGAAGGTGGAGCTTTGATGGAGGGAGTGTGTCAGTGGAGCAGATCTTAGAATGTTCTAGATGAGACCTGCTTGCCACATGCAGCTCAATCTTGCTACTTCCCTCCCTGCTAATATGAAGATGTGACACCTGCTGTCTGCTCCTACCATACTTTCCCCGCTGTGGCAAAACTTCCTCTCAAAACTCTAAGCCAGAAATAAACCCTTTCCTTCCATAATCTGATTCTGGTCAGGTGTTTTGTCCCAGCAACAAGAAAGTAACTAATACAGCATGTATGAACAGTTAAAAATAAAACCCATTATTTTGTACAACTAATATATACTAAAACAACATAAAAAGTGATTAGTCATAAAAAGAGCAAGCCTAGCCCCTGATCTCTGGTTTCTTGTCTGTGTGACCTCTGCTGCATGGTCTCCCACCATTGTGATGCTGTCCCCTGATGTTCTCACCACAGGCCAAACTGATGGAGCCACCTGATCTTAGACTTTTAGCCTCCAAAACTCCAACCTAAATAAACCTCTTTCTTTTATTATTTCTTTTATGTATTACCCAACCTTGAGTATTTTGTTCTAGCAGTAGAAAACAGATAAGTGCACGTGTTCAAACATGTCTTATTTTGGTTTTATACATCCACCTCCCAGCTTCTTTATGTTTGGCTTCTAACTGATTTTTTTGTTTTTTCAAAACATGGTCTCCCTCAAACTCAGTCTGACCTGAAACTCACTCTGTAGTCCCAAGCTGGCCTTGAACTCACAGTGCTGAGATTAAAGGCATGGGCCACCAGACCCAGCTCTAACTGACTTTTATTTATTTATCACCTTTAGACAAACTCTGTTGGGCCATGGAGCCAATGTATCCATTGTACAGAAAGCTAGGAGTTAAATCCTCCCAAAGCTGTTTATAGTCAAGGGCTGATTGATGCCCTTGGAAAACCTTGTGTCTTAAAAAAGGACAAACTCTCAAGGTATAATTCATACCCCCAAGTTCCCTACAATATCAGTCAGTCTGAGGTTGGAACTGCCTGAAATTGAAGATGTGATCAACCTTTCCCCTTCCCTGATCTGTTTTCCTCTTTCCTTTGTGGCTTCTCCTGGGAGCACACCCTTCATCAACGACTTGAGCACAAGCTGACATCCAAGTCGGCTTCTGGGACCCCCTCCCTAGTAAGTATCCATCTAGTATAAGGATTCTCCTCATTTCTCAGCATTCTCTCCTCCATGGTCCTGGTTGATGTGCCAACGCACATCATCTGGGTCTCCTCTTGTGTACCTGACTTTATGGTGGGGATTTCAATCAAACTAAAGCCCCTCTCCCCTTTTCTGTGCTGAACAGTGTTTTGCAACCACCTCAGATTGTAAACTGAGAATAATGTAAACAACCTTGTCTTATTCTTATCATAACCAAACACAACTGTGTTATTAAGTCCCATTTTGGGTCAGTCAGATATCTTACAGAGCCAAACCATGGGTAAAAACAGCTTTCAGTTCTATATTAATACTACTTTATCACTGACTGATTGCTAAGAAATTTTCTTTTTCTGCCCCCCAGGTCATGAAATCTTAGAAACTTGTAAGCCATGCAAATTATAAAGAATTCAAGGTGATGTCAGACTGCCTGCCATACTGTCTATAATCCCCTGAGCCATCAGAGCTCAGTATTTAGACTTTGGAAGTTATGCCCCTGAGTTCACATCAGTATGAATAAATTTTCTAATTCTCCACTCTATCTCTGGCGCCATTTCTGTGTGACTCAGTTTCCAGTAACAACTTGATCCAGATCCACTCCTGTTCTCTTTTTGTATTTTCTCTTTTTCATGGTCACATACCTACCAATCAAAATATCTAGAATCCAAACCAGGTTTGTCTGGCTTTAAGCCCATGCTCTTAAACCCTAGGATGCCTACCACTGAATTCTACAAGGTCCTGATACTAGAAACATCTCTCAAAGACTCTAACGTGAATTCACCCCTGTGGAACCTCCCCAGTCCAAACACTCAAGTTTTTCAATTTTCTCCTTCTGACCATTTTAAATCTGTATCTATCTGTCCCATCCAATGTCCCTGTTGAGGGAACTATTTCTCTGGAGAAATATAAACAGACATCTATTCACTGTATATAAGGCACCAAGGACAGAGCAAAGCATGATTTTACCAAACACCAGTTTGGCAACTCAGTGAGTTTATAGGAGTTACTTTCAGAGCATGGTTGAGGAGTTACAGGAGCAAGAATGACTCAAAGTCAGCTGTGTCACCAAAAATCCAACCCCAGCAGAGACAGGCTGCATCCCTGGAGTTCGCTGCATGGCTGGCGGGCAGCTTGGCCAGTTGGAAAGTTTCCTTTTCCCAATGGTTGTTGCTGAATCTATACCCTTGGGGAAGGGCTTTAGGGATCCTGTAAGTTTTAGAAGCTTCCCAAGAGCGAGTTGTTTACTTCCTGAGTCCTATGAGCCTCCCTCCCCTAGGTAATGGGGAGGACATATTTCAATTCAGAGGAAATTGATATATAACAAAAAGAGAAATATTGGTATCTTTGAATTTCATTCATTCACATGCACAGTCTAGTTAATATTGAATGCATTCTCTCTTAAACATTATTTATGGGCTGGAGAGATGGCTCAGAGGTTAAGGCACTTGCCTCCAGTGCCTAGGGCCCCTGGTTCAATTCCCCAGGATCCACATAGGCCAGACCCACAAGGTGGTGGCCCTGGTGCTCTCTCTCCCTCTCTCTCTCTCTCTCTCTCTCTCTCTCTCTCTCTCTCTCTCTCTCCCTCCCTCTCTCTCTGTATTTCTCTGCTTGAAAATGAATAAATAAAATAAATAAATAAATAAAAATAAAAAACATAATTTATTTGAGAGAGAGGGAGAGAGAAAGAGAGAGAGAGAGAGAGAGAGAGAGAGAGAGAGAGAGAGAGAGAGAGAGAGAACATGGGCATGATAGGATGACTACAACTACAAATGAACTCCAGACTCATGCATGTTTGGCTTACATGGGTAGAGGGGACTCAAACCTGATCTGTTAGACTTTTATAAGCAAGCACCTTTAACCACTGTGCTGTCTGTCTCTCCAGCCCCCTGAATGCATCCTCTCGACTAGGTTCTGTTGTAAGGACTAGAGATACAAATCATCTCATTGGTGAAGGAGGAGAAGAACAGTAAGTGCACTTATTCTTTCCTGGCTTTAATTCTTTTAAATGTCTTTTTCCAAACTCCACCAAAAAGTTAAAAACAGTAAAACATAAAACAATGAGCTTTGGAGAGTAAGGAAAGAACTTTTGCTTAAAAATACTCGAAGCAGGGCTGGAGAGATGGCTCAGCGGTTAAGGCACTTGCCTCCAGTGCCTAACGCCCCTGGTTCAATTCCCAGGACCCACATAAGCCAGACCCACAAGGTGGTGGCCCTGGTGTACTCTCTCTCTCTCATCTCTCTGCTTGAAAATGAATAAATAAAATATTTAAAAAAAATACTCGAAGCAAAATACTAGCTAGGCATGTTTGAATAGGTAAGTGTTAAATGACTCCAGCTCAGTGATTGGCAGGTCTGAAAACATCCAGGAGGCATTTGATGATGACTATAGACTTTGGTTGGCACAACTGGGGGACGAGGTCCTACCAGAATGGGAAGAGGCCAGAATGCTGCTAAGCATTCAATGTTACATCGGACATCCCATCCCCCATCCCACAGAACTATTTGGCTCAACATATCAGATGAAGAAACTGTCTTCTAATAATTCTGAGTCCACAAGGCTGATGTGAACACAAGCAAGGCAGGTTTGAAATTCCTTAGAGCAACTCACTCCCACTGGATCTGAGTCCCCTTTCCCTTCCTCCTCCTTTGATACAAAGTACCAACACATTCTCAGATCTGAGCTCTTTAGCTGAGAAACATGATGCCTGGTCTACCTCCCCTCCACCCTCCCAGAGGAATTACCTCAACTCACAAAAGAACTTGTCTCACTTCAAAGGAAATATGGTCTTCTTGCAATGGCAGAGATTAAATAGGTGCCTATCACCCTAGCATATGCTGGGAGGCTGAAAAGTTGGAAGCCACAAAAAGATCATATAGCAAGCATAATGGTAACCAGATTTCATCCTGTGTTTTACTACAGAAACCAAGTCACAGGCGTTGGTCTGTGGGAAAAGTATCCAAAAGGACTGAGCCCAGGTATGCTGGGTTTATGGGACTGTGGGACTCACTCCGCTTTACCATTCCTGAAGCAAGTGCATTCTCAGTCAGTTTCGCTTCTTGTTGGGTAATGTGTGGGAACCTACTCAGACTAGGAAACCAGAGGTGTAGACCATCCATTCTAGGTTAGTACCTCACCTCAGCCACTCACTTTTGTGCTTTCTTACTGGGTAGCCACAGCCACAGATAACCATGGAAATTTGAATTACTTAAAATACTTTAAATTTTTATATTTAGTATGTCAATCATACTAATCACATCTAAGTGCTTAGCATATAAGTGCCATGAGCCTAAGGACTACTCTACATGCGTAAACCCAGAAAAGTCCATCGCTGCAGAAAGTTTACTGGGGAGCATGCACAAATGTTGTAAGCCAAAATAACTTCTCGGAATCCTGGTTGCTGTTGGTTTTCAGTATTAAATGAGTCTCTTTCTTGACTGGTGTCCTTCCTGAGTATGGGGAAGTCACTCCAAAGCAGGGTCTTATCAAATATGAAACTGCATGCAAATATCACAGGATTGTGCAAAGCGCCCCAACCACTTTCTCCTCAGATGATCGACTTTGCTTTATTGCCAAGAAACCTAGGAATGCTTCTGTCTAGACCTTCTTCTTTCTCTGGGTCAATAAATTATTGCTTAGGGTGAATAACTTTAAGGTGAGGAAGTTTTACCAGTACCCTCTTCGCTTCCCTAACTAGAGTGTCTGCTGTGCACATAGCAAATCCACTGGTCCATTTTAAGTATTTTCCAAGCCTCGCCTTTTACCTACTTAAGAAGTTCTCATTATTGTCATTTTCTTTCCAAAAACCTCAGACCAACTCCTCAACACTAGTGGGAAGTTTGGGCAAACTCAATGTCAGCTTGGGAGTTTGGGGATTTTTATTATTTGGGGCCAAAAAAAGTCTTCCAAATCCAATAGAAGGAGTGGTTCCTGTTCAGCCCCCAGTAGTTCTTGGTGTCAGGCCTGCTGTCAGCTTGGACACAATCCACTGAAAAAGCAAATCTCTGTTTTTACTTAGGCATGTCCTGATCCGTTGTAAGTCGTAACTCGATGAAAGCATTATAAGGCAATAGAAGAAATCGGCTGAATTATGTCTGAGAGGCTCGAAGCGTGCCAACGGGCAGCTCAGGCAATCAGTCCGGAAGGTGCCATTGGGCTCTGGAAGACTAGACTACTCCTGGGCCTCCCTGAGGCCCTGTGTTCTTCTCATGGACTGATAAGTCTTGGCATTTGCATGGTGTTCTTCAGGGTGAAGACATGTGATCATCACATACTGTTGAGTGACGCCACTAATTAATCCTTATGTAAGTAAGCACCATGGACCCAGAAGTGGAGCTCTGGTATCAGAAGGCCAAGAAGAAAGCTCTACGGTTGCCTTGTTGCTTTCTCTCTTATGAGCTCTATCACTGCGAGCAAAGCAATCATCCTGCCTCCGTGTAACCTGCGTTCTACTGAAGAGAGGAGAGATGGGAGGGAGGCGGCGATCATAATGAACAAGTAAAGGATTAGAAATGGGCAAGGATTTTTCATAAAGAACCAATAAGAAACGGATTGCAAAGTGACATTTGCATCAGCCAGAACCTCAAGGAAATCAGGAGGCAAGCCCCAAGGGATGGCCATTGGGTAGAGGAAACAACAGGCCCTGGGAGAAGAGGTGAACGTGGTCTCTCTGTGAAAGAGCTTCAGATTAGAGCAGCCGAGGCAAAGTTAATGCAGAGAAAAATAGCGGAGGGGAGGTCACAGAGTGGAATGGGGCAGGGGGCTCTTTTGAGGGTCTTGAGCAGAGGAGTGAAAATCTGACTTAAGTTATTAATGAGTCTTCCCAGACACTGTTAAGAGTAACTGGGGTGGGGGAGGGCTGGAGAGATGGCTCATCAGTAAGGCACTTACCTGCAAAGCCTAATGACCTGGGTTCTATTCCATAATACTCATGTAAAGCCAGATGCACAAAGTAACACATGTATCTGGAGTTCATTTGCTATGGCTAGAGTCCCTGGCACATCTGTCCTTTCTCTCTCTCTCTCTCTCTCTCTCTCTGTCTCCTTGCAAATAAACAACAACAACAAAAAAAACTATTAAAAAAAAGAGTGAACAGAGGGAGAGGAAGACTATGGGAGGAAGAAAGCAGCCAACCTCACAAGCCTTCCTTGAGCCCTATTCTCCATCAGTTCTTCCCAACACCATGCCTCTCGCACCTGTAAGAATTCATTTCAAACCTGTGTTATCCCTGCTAGGATCATCTTGCTGATTATAGTGCACTGAGTCCATCAACTCCACTCGACCTCCCGGTATCAGAACTTATGATTGTTGAAAGAAATCTAAGCACTTATCTGAATCAGCTGTTCATGCTCTAAATTATAAAATACATCACACAGACAGATGGGCTAACTAAGGTAACAAAGTATTTATGTACCCCCACCCAGATTAATCACAAGAGCTCTACCAGTCACTTACATGTTCATGTGTCCCCTCATAACCATATACCCTCCATCTGCCCTTCACTCTACCCAGAAGTACCTCTAATCCCACCTTTTATGTTAATTGTTCCCCAGCTTTGGTCTATGGGTCTGTCCTCATGATCTAAGCAATGCTTTGTTTGGGGAAATGGGATCCAGTGCAAACTTAGAGGTCGGCTCTCAGGGTAGATAGGCTGAGTTGATAGCTAGATCAGGGTCTGATGTTGGCTTCCCTGGGGATTTCTAAGAGTCCTTCTGGTCAAGGTCACAAGTGAGTCCTGAAAACCATCATTTCAGAGACCCCCACAGCTTGTCTGGCAAGGCTGCAGTGCAGACCACAAACTTAGACGTATGGAAGAAATATAGTCAGGAAGAGAGGGCAGATCTGAAGTTACATGGCCCACATCCAACTCTCAGGATTAGGTCAAAGCAGGACATTTCTGTGGATGCAGTGAGTCTCCTCAGCTTATCCAGGCAGGAGGGCACAGAGGGGAAGGGAGGAATTTTCTTAGCATTGGATCAGGACAAACCATCTGTTGTCCAGAGTCTAGACCAGACATCCTGTCCTTAGGTTAGCTCTGAGCTTGGTGTTGACAGCCCCCAGTGAGTCTGTCTCTGTTCAGATCTGGTGGGGTGTCTTTCATGTACAGACACAGCTGCTCTCCTGGGTTAACCCTTTCCCATCCTCAGAGAATATCCACCACCCCCTCTGACGTTCACCCCGCTGTATTCATCATTCTTGGTCGTTACATTTTCATGAAGTGCCTCCTCTGGTAGACTTTGCAACAAGTTTGAGACCTTGATTATATAAAAATACTAGTCCCCTATACGGAATCACAATTAATCGTTTTGCTATGCACATTAGTGGAAGTTTTATGTTATTCAACTTCACAACTTTGTGGAGATGCTGATGTTGAAAATCCAGAACCATTCTGAAGCTTGGCCTCTAGGTAGCCTATTTCCCCCAGCCCGAAACTCACAAAATCTTTTATTTATTTATTGTTCCAATACTCAGAAAATTATGACAGTCCTTATATTCATCCACCAGCATAATCAGTCTCGGTCCTGGGAAATTTTCTTAAATTATTTAATAGGTTGTTTTTCCATCCCTTCCTTTAGCTTTTTCTGATTTCATTTCCTAGGATTCCTTTTGCATCAGCCCTCTAATCCTGCTATAACTTTTCTGTTTTTATTTATGACTTTTTGATCAAATTTTTGGTGATATTTTCTCACATTTATCTTCCAATTCTTCTACCTAGATGTTTCTGTCCTCGTGTTTTTAATTACCAAAAATGTCTCCTCCCTCCTTCCTTAAGAACATCCTTTCCTAATTTTATTCATGTTCTCTTATCTCTCTTAAGAAGATTAATGAAAGCTGTTTCAACATTTCTTCACTTTTGTGTTTCCTCTAAGATGCATTCCTTTTGTTTGTTTGTTGTGGTCTCTGTGTGTCATGTTAGAACCTTCCCAAATGTCTGCTAATTCATACTGCTTGTTATTAATAAAAAAAATGAAGAAACAAGCAATTCATCGGAAGCCCTCAGCCCAGCAGCGGAGCCAGTCATAACTGACTTCATCTAACCACGTGTTGCCAGACCCCCATTGTCAGCATCTCTTCATCTTTCTTCTTGGCTGGAGGTCCCCAGAGAAGATTCTTCCCATCTCTAGCCTGGAAGATAAAGATCTTGAGAGCATGCTGTCATCAGAGTTGGAGAAGAGGGCTGGAGAGGTGAGCATATTGCATGCACTGTGTGGACCATCACTAATTTTTGTTGAGGGTTTTCCTACATGAACATAATGTGGAAGCTGATCATTCTCTCTTCCCATCGCCCTCTTTTGTCTCCCTCTCCACCTCCTTTCCCCTGAGCCCCCTTCTCTTTCCAAACAGTCCCTCTGCTATTTTAATATCTCATCTTATTGTTTTGTGTCCTTCTCCATAAGTTCAATATTGTGCAAGTACTCTGGAGGTAAATCATGAATGCACCAGTTAGGTCATGTCCTAAGGATAGTATTCTAAAGTGCTCCTCTCCACCCTCTGGCTCTGACATTCTTTTTGACAGTAACTCTTTGTGATATTTGTGTCTAGAGTCTATACTAGTGGCCCAAGGCCATAATCACCGACAGTGACTATAGATGTCTGTAGTCTATGCTCAAGACCTAAGTCTTCAGACTGTGTTTGTCCAACTATATGAGTCAGTGACTTAATAAAACCAGGTCATTGTTTCTCCTTGTGTGGTCCCACATGGGTGCTCTTCCTTGGCAGAAACCCTCATGGATCATTCAAGGATCCAGCTTCCTGCCATCAGATGGCTCCAGAAGGATGAGGAGGTTGCTCCGTGAAGCTCCTGGACTGAGGAAAAGATAGAACTGTGTATGTGAGCTTTGGATGGGCCAAGTCCGAAAATGGCAGTCGTCATCACTTCCATATTGCATTGGAGACTCCAAGCTGTCACATGACTATACTCAACTGTCAAAAAGTCAGGAAAATGGACCAAGCTGAGTTCCAGAAAGAAAAGGAAATGGGCTTTGGGGAATGTGGTATCATCACTTTAAGGATCCTTGCCTCCACAAGCTATAAAGTGGTACACTTGGAACAACACTGCTTGTTTAACAAGCATTATGGTGAGGATAACATTTCTAAGATGCTTGGTCTTGTGCCAGCATACAATAAACTGTTGGGAATCATTATTATCATTGTTGTTTTGCTTTTCTTACCCTTCATTCATATAGTTTACTAAAAGTAGACCTTCATTAAGAAAGAAAATCTCTTAGCTTTCCAGAAATACATTAAAATAGCAGATTACAGTAACAGAAGGACAGGAAGAAGAGAAGTAGAATGAGACCTACGTCCTTAATCTTTCATGCATTTCACACATATGTTAAATATTTTCTGAATATCGTCAATGTACCAAAGGTTATATTAAAGACCCAGAGACACTGAAATAAATAAGATAAGGCCCCTGCACTTATTGCCACAATCTGGCTATGAATCAAAAAAGCTGAACGTTGTCATTCCTTTGAGAATTTTGGGCCCATTTCCAAGGGAAAGTTGGGAGATATCCCAAAGAATAAAATGATCTGGAATAATTTTTCATTCTAGTGGTCAAATCACAGATTAGTCAAGGTTATCAATCATCTCCATATTGGCTAATCTAGTGGTTAATTCTCAACCTTTATCCTACCTGATTTACAGTAGATCATGACCTCATTCATGAAAGAGCCTTGATGGCTTCCAGGAGAGCACACACCCCTGCTTTGACTTTTTGCTTCATGGATGCTACTTCTTAGCCTCTTGTGCTGGTCCTCCTTCGCTCCCAGTTCTTCATGTCCTACTACTAAGCTACGTTTTCTCTGTATCTCTCATCTCTCAGCAATTTTATCCTAGATTAAAGCTTTTAGTACCATCTAAACACTGAAGGTTCCCAAAGTTCTATATCTTGCTCAGGCTTCTCTTGAACTGCGGATTCTTAAGTTCAAGTGAATATTTAACCTCTAAACTTGAATGTCCATTCCCTGAACTTTTGATCTTCTACCCTTGATTGCTCTTCTTCATAACTCATTCATCCCATTAGAATTAATGGATTCACCTTTTAAATATATCCAGAAATTAGATACTTCTTACCATTTCTACCAGCATAGCTCTATCCAATCTGCTCTTGTCTTTTTCTTGGATTCATTTGTTGGTATTTGACATGTCTCTCTTTTCATATAGCACTTTCATCATCATATGTCATAGTCAGAAGAACACACGCATATGCACACACACTGTCTCTGTAATTAGAATGTAAGTTGTAAGAGAGCATTCACTGGTCATGTTCTCAGTAGCTAAAACATTGCCTGAAACTGATCAGGCATTGAGAAAGGCAATTTCTCACCCCTCAACACACATCAAGCCATACAAAGCTTGCTCTGGAATACCCCCTTACTAGAGACAAAGTGTCCTCACAGCCTTGCTGGACTTCTCACCATGTACATATGGGAATATCTCCTGTTTCACACTCAATGTGTACACCTCTGAAGCATCTGTATGATAGGACATCTGGTCAACCCCACCAGTACATCTTTCCTCTTTGAAGAACAAACAGTCTTGCTACAACACCAGAGGGGTGCCTATCCCCAACTGCTCTGCATTTGCTGCTGGGAAGAACCTACTGGCCAAGGGGGATCCTCAATTACTACTGAAACTGACATGCCTGTTTTCTTCTCTATGTGTCTATCCAGTTCTTTATTGGGTTGTTTTCCTTGGCAATGCCAACACGAAGATGCAGTGGGCAGAAGTACTTCTATTCCTGATAATTGACAACAGATGTTCTTATTCAATACTGGATGTTGAATATATTTTGAATCAACGAAGGAAAGAATGTGGGCACTATCTTCAAGAGACCTGGTGAAACATAGAATGGCCCCCTCCATCCTGAAAGAAGTCAAGGGACAGATGCTCTCTTCTGTCACCTTCCTCTTGAGTGAAGTCATATTTTTTGGGGTGGAAGCCAGGGCTGGGCTCCAAGAAGAAGATAGAATCTCAAGCCGGGTGTGGTGGTGCACACCTTTAATCCCAGCACTCGGGAGGCAGAGGTAGGAGGATCACCATGAGTTCGAGGCCACCCTGAGACGACATAGTGAATTCCAGGTCAGCCTGGGCTAGAGTGAGACCCTACCTTGAAAAACCAAAAAAAAAAAAAAAGAATCTCAGAAGAAGAGCACAGGTAGGGTTCCCATGTTCAGTAGAAATGGCATAGCCTGTGGCATTTAGAAAAATATAGGGGCACAATGGCTCCTCCTTCTTCATGGAGACCTGCTTTCTCCCCCAAAAGAGACTTCTTCCAGGACAAGTGCTCCAGCCTCACAATCTCACCTTAACCTAACCATCTCTCAAAGGCCCCACTATTGAAATACCATTAAAATAATTTGGGACTATATGGCTAACATGTGAACATTGGAAGATACATTCCAACTATAGTAGCATAGTTCCTAAAATGTATTTCAGGGAGCTCTGGCTCCATGTCATATCAATAAAGACTGTTTCCATAGTTGGTGCTGCTGGGTGCTTCACCATTGTCTCCCAGCCTTTCTGACTGTTGGCAGCTAACTGGTCACCGCTATACTCATTTTAAATAAGACTATCTTTTGCCTATGGAAGGCTGCTTTCCTAAGGATTGCAGGGAGATTTTGTTACCCTACCCGAAGGGAAACTTGGAGTCAGTAACTATCTGATACTGACATAAAGCTCATCCCACTTTCTTCCAGATGGGTCAACACTATAATATCATTCACACTTTAAGGCTTGTATAGCATTCAGCTGAGGACAGACTTCAGCTAAATCCACATGTTTCCAAACTTCTCTAACTTCCTTATAGACCTTTCTTAAGAGAACTCCCTTGATAAATTACTTACAAAAAGATTCCCATCTTGGTTTCTGCATCTAATGAGTCCAGCATAAAGCAGTTATTGTTAAGCATGTTTTCAGAAAGCTATGTTCTGGGGTTGGATCACCATGCTATTTTACAGCTGTCATTGAGGACTCCCACCTCTACTGAACACTGAAGAATGCTGGTGTTTGTCTTACTGGGCAAAAGGAGGCTGTGAGTTTCCCTCAACTTTGACAGAATGCAAGTATCAGGAGATGCACAGCCTCATGTACCATTCTACTATTTGAAAGACAGAATGGAGATGGTAATTTTAAAGATAGTGAAGTTTGATAGCTGTTGCTGAGTGTCATAGGTGCACTGAGGAAAGAGAACCTGACAGGTTCAAGATAACTGCTCAGCAATTCAAAGCAAAGTGTGAAGTTCAACTGGCTCCTCAACTGTGGTTAAAATGATTATCTCCTCCTG